>RJWJ010045040.1:0-11925 GCA_004363605.1 Indri indri
TTTTACCAAAAGAAGTTGAATTGACATTGTGGTAGCAACCCAAAGGATGACCCCCAAGGATCCTCACATCCTGGTATGCACACACACCCTCCCACGTGTACCAACTTTGGTCTGTGTAACCAATGGAATACGGTAGAAGTGAAAATGTTGGAAATTAGGTTTTAAAAGACTATGGCTTTTATCTCTCTCTCTCTCTCTCTCTCTCTCTCTCTCTCTCTCTCTCTCTCTCTCTCTTTCTCTCTCTCACCCACACACACATCACTCACTTGGGAAGAAACCAGCTGTCATGCTGTGACACTCAGGCAACCTATGGAGAAGCTGACTGAAGCCTCCAGACACCAGCCAGCAAGGAAGGGAAACCTGCGAACACCATGCGAATGAGCCTGGATGCAGAATCTCCAGCCCCACTTAACCTTGAGATGACTGTAGCCCTAGCTGACAGCTTACTGCAACCTCATAGGCAACCCTGACCCAGAACCACCCAGCTAAGCTGCTCCCAGATACCTAACCCTCAGAAACTACATGAGACATCATATGTTTGCTGTTGTAAATGGTTATATTCTGGGGGAATTTGTCGCGTAGCAATGTATAACCCATGCAGATGGTGAGGCAAAAACAACAGCTGTGCATTAAGTCAATCGCGGGACTGATGGGGCAGTGTTAAAGGGAGGGGATAAATTAGAGAAACATTGAGGAGACAAATCATAACAACTTGGTGACCGATTTGACTTGGTGGCTAAGGGAGAGATAAGAATCAAATTTCACTTCTGGACTGTAGTCTGGGCATGCAGTCTGGGGCAATAAAGAGTCCAGAGACTAGAGAATGAAGGGGTGATGCCCACGAGTTCACGCAGGCTCACTGATCTGGAAGTGCCTGGGACATGCTGGGAGGAGAGTCCGTCAGGCAACAGTGTGCATAGGACACAGGTTTGAGCCAGAGAAATTTTTAAAATTGGGAGAAATCCCCATATATGGGACAGTTGAGACCATGAAGACGGGTGAAGTCACCCAGGTTTTGGTTGAGACAAAGACGTGGAAGGATTATTCTGTGCACAGATCGAGGATGTGTTTGCCTTGGAAGGAGACTTCCAAGGACCCGTGCAAAAAGAGCCATGAGCCCAGAAAAGCCCACACACGAACACCACTGTGGGTCGAGAGTTCAAGGAGACTAGCTGACCAGAGGCTTACAATCAGGGCTATGACCAAGGCTCACAGGAATATGATTAACTTGCCTTAGAATTCAGACAGAACCCTGGCACAATCATTTTGTGTCCACTCTCTACTTGGTGCATTTACATATGTCAACGTGGCTCACATATTATCGGTTGGTCCACTAGGAACACATTCTTGATTTATTGAATTCTACATTTGATTTTAAATATATGCTCCTTCTGGTTATTATAAGGCATTTTAAGTGTATTTTTAGTGTTTTATTCAGGAAGCCATTTGGCCAACCTCGACCTGGTCTGACATCTAAGCCATAGTCACTGCAGCTCAAAATTATCTCACCTTTCTCTAAATTTCTGTAGCACTTTATGTATGTACATATCCTCTAGCTGTTGTCACAGGCTGCCTTGGAGTATAATTAATTGTGGACTGATTATAAATTGTTTGATGTTAGAGACCTTGTTTTACAAATCTTTGCATCCCTCTCAGTGAGAAGCACAGTTTCCTGCTCACAGTAAGTTGTAGGCTGGTGTACAAATGAGCTTGGACAGGACATCGCTTGGGCTGGCTCGTTAGAGCCCACTCCCCGTCTTTGGATAATGGCATCCAGTCCTCATGGTTAAACTCTCTTAGCAACTATGCATCTGCTGCCTATAGCTACCTCCTAGCCATTACTACTAATTGGCTCATCATGGATCAGTGAAATTCTCTCTACCCTAGGAATTTGCAGCTTTGAACTGAGACCCAAAGCTGAGGCATCTTAATGACAGCAGAGCAGAATGAAGTTGGCTTTCCCATCTGCAGCAGATATACTCAGAGCTGCCCCAGTACCAGCACCTCTTCAAACTGTGTTGTTCAAATCTGGATTTAATGAGATTCCCCCCAGCACCCTCCATTAATTTCCTCTTTTTGCTTAAGCTAGCTCAAGTTTGCTTCTGTAACTTGAGAGCAAAATAGCCTAACATACAACATGATCCAATGTAAGCAATCAAAGATGGGTTTATCACTACGGATTCAGAAGTGTCTCAGGAAATCCAAGGGCAAGAATGTGTCCAGGTCTAAGAAAGAGTTAAACAGGAAGTGAAAGTGGGAACTGTCAAGAGCTCAGGAGTATACAGTTTCCACCTCTCCTCTCTTATTTTTTTATTTCATTTGCTCACTCCCTGCAGCTTAGCTTTCCCTGCCTTTCAATCCATATGGCAGAAGATGGCCACACCATATCACCCAGTTTTTATATCCCCTCCATTCAATAGTAGAACCCAGAATGAGAAGGGAGCCCCTTAGTCTCAATTCCCAAGTTCTCTGGCAAGGAAAATCTGATTGGCCCAGTTTGGGCAAGGTGTCTATCCTGAGCCAATCAGAGATGAAGGCACATGGTACAAATATGGCTGCCAAAGAGCCCACCTCATAGATATGGATGATGTGTCTGAGGATTATTGTCAACAAGGCTGATACCCCAAATGTTGAATAACAAGCAGCTCAACTTCAAAACGGCCCATCTGCAACTTCCAACCTTCCACCAAAGCAGGCCAAACCGGCTTATCAGTCTTCCAGCACTGCTTTGGCAAAGACATATGAAACCTTCTTATCTGCCTAAGTCATGTGTATTTTCCTCGCTATGTCTAGCACAAGAAGATACCCTGAGAGTTACCCACTGTACCTTGTAACATTCAAGAATAATTGGTGACCTGCTATGTGCCAGGCACTACTCAAGGAGTTTCATAGACTTATCTCATTTGACCCTCTCACAACCCTAAGACCAGTATTGCCAATTCTCTTTTATGGTAGAGGAAACTTACTTCCCAAGTTCAGTAACTATTAGTGACAGTGTAGGATTCAAGCCCAAGTCCGTCTATACTCAAAGCCCATTTGCTCTTTCCTCTGGGCCAAGGTCAACTCCAGTGTGGAATGGAGGGGTGGACAGAGCAGAGTTGTGTGTCTTGGCCAGGACAGCAGAGGCTGAGCCGAATTTGAGTTTAGGCTGAGGGGCTCAGACACTGTGGGTATCCTGCTTAATTTCTCCCCACATTCCTCAACACATGCCTTTCTGACTCACACTTCCCCAGCAAAATGGGGCTAACAGGGAGCAGAGAGTATGAGGGTAACAGCAGGGCTTGAGGTTCTGTACAGTGATTTGTCTTTTGAGTTTCAAAGCATTTTATAAGTATTGCCTGTCCCAGGGAGATTGAAAAGATAGGCCAAATTTAGAGTAATACCAATAATAATAGCTTACATTTATTGAGTGCTTACTGTTCCTGACACTGTGTTCAGAACTTTGTGTGCATTAAATCACTTACTCCTCGAGACAAAACAAGTTTTCATAAGGGGAGACTGAGGCTTAGAAAATAACTTTCCAGAATTCCACAGCAAGTATGCATTTGAAACCACATTTTATCTCAAAGAGCTCAGACTCTTACTACCATGACAAAGAAATACTGGATACAGGCTGAAGAAAACCTTAAGGACGTATCCAGAGAAGCTTAAGAAAAGAACTGGTGACACATGAGGGAGATGAGGCCAAGGGGCCATTTTTTCTAAGGAGGAGCCAGCAGACAGTAAGGCAGCTCTGGGCGTGATGGGTCCTGGCACGCACTCTGCCCGGGTGAGCAGCTGCCACCTCCTCTCAGGTCAAGGTGATCTTTACTTTGGGCTCTAAACTGCAGCAGCTGCTCTGCTCAACTCACCTGTGTGTGAATGCCTGGGGTATGTGAATCCCTGGGGGACACACTAAGGCTTTCTCAGGGATACCTGGAATTCCATTTTAAGGGACCTGGCTGCCATTCTAGATCCTCTGCTTCAAAATGAAAGCTTTCCCAAGTCGATCTGATGGAGAGTACTCTCCTGTGGTTCGGGTGTCTCCTTTCTAACACCCTTTTCCCGCTAGATGGAGACTCTTGATGGTGACCTTTCTTTTGCCAAGTAGGAGAGGAGCACCTCTGAGGCCCCAGACAAAGGGCCAATTGGAAATTTTAGGTAGGTATTGAGTCTAATGACAGGATAACAAATCCTTTTGGAAATCAAATGGTTTCCAATCCTTTCCTTTAAACTAAACTGAAGGAGGACATAACTAAGTTGCCTGCTAACACATCAAGTATAATTTTTGATCATTTGTAAAATGATTTTTGACATACAATTCAGAAGGAATTTTAAGAATTGAGTGTCATTGTTTTAACAAAACTCCATCCATTCTATTATTTTATATAAACAATGTTTCTTAGCATTTATGTATAATATATATAAAAGTTTCTTTCTCACAATGAATGTTATTTATCCACAGTTATATTTTTAAAAGCCCTATTTACTTCATTAACAGATGTATTTCCAGTAAAATTACCTTTGACATGGAATAACTATCAAGATTTGTGGTATGTCTATGTTGTTTTGATTATGTGCAATTAAAATTTTCAATTTTGGGGTTTTATTTCACTTTTTCAATTTATTTTTATTTTATTTTGTATTTTTTTTTTTTTTTTTGAGACAGGGTCTTGCTCTGTCTCCAAGGCTAGAATGCAGTGGTGCAATCACAGCTCACTGCGGCCTCTAACTCCTGGGCTCAAGCAATCCTCCCTCCTCAGCCTTCCGAATAGCTGGGACTACAGCCGTGCACCTACACACCCTGCTGATTATTTTTCATAGGAATGGAGTCTCGGAGTCTCACTATGTTGCTCAGGCTGGTCTCAAATGCCTTGGCCTCAAGTGATCCTCCCACTTCAGCCTCCCAAAGTGGCGGGATTGCAGGTGTGTGCTACCACGCCCAGCTCTCAGTATACATCTTTATACACAATTTTAATGCACAGACTGCGAAAGGGTGCTTTAAAACACTTTAAATATAAAAATATATTATATTGGGATAAACATCTATGAGAGAAGTGGAATGGAAACAAGCTCAAATAGAAAAGGAATGACAGAAATCTCCATCGTGTTAGAGGGGCTGGTATCTGTGCATCAGAATGGATCAGCATGGGTCGCAATGGGTTTATTCAAGAGTGATGTAATCATTTTATTTTGAAATGTCAATACTTACAAACACTAGAAATTACATCCTCTGCAATTATTTAAATTGATGATGAAAAGTTTCAGATGTCAACTTAAAATGGGAGAAAAGTTATGTAGTTTTTCAAAATTCTTTTAAAGAGTGGGTGAACAGTAAAATTGGAAGACCACAGGCCTGAGCCACAGAACTCAACACATGAACACGGTAGGTGGGCTTACAAGGGCGAGTGTTATGGGAGCTGCCCCACCCCAGGGAGAGTGTAGACACCTGGCCTCACACTAAATCCTGTCCCCTACTTCTCCCATCAGGTGACATTATGTGAAGTAGATGGCTTTTCCCAAAGGGCCATTTCAGTCACCACGCCTATACAAGCACCTAAGTCACCAATTCTCAAACTCAGAGAACCACTGGAGTCAGACTCATTGGGGGGGTCTGGTTAACATGTGATTTCTGGGCCTTCCTTCAACCCATGGAATCAGGTTCTCTGGAGGCTTCAAAAGAAACTGTCCCAAACCCAAGCCAGAGTAGAACTCTGCGGTCTGCTGTGAATAGCTGTTCCTTCCCAGAAGAACTTTGCATTCCTGATAAAAACACTTGAGCAATTTTATGGTAAACTTTAATGGGCTTAAGAACCTTTTCCAGGAACCTCATTCAGTTAACTGTGGTCTTGGGAGGAACCTAAGGACCTTTAACTAACCAGTCCTAGCAGGTTTCTGATAATCTTTAACCATACATTCTTTCTTATTTTTTTTTTTTTTGGTCTCTAGTCTAACAACGACCTTCTAAACAAACACTGTCCAATATAAATTATAATGCAAGCCACATATATATTAAATTTTCTAGTGGCCACATTTTTTAAAAGGTAAAATGAAACAGGTGAAATTAATTTTAATAATATTAATATATTTTACTTAGCTTGATATATCCAAAATATTATCATTTCAACATATAATCAATATAAAAGTCATTAATGTGATATTTGACATTTTTACCAATTAAGTCTTTGAAATTTGGTTATTTTACACTTACAGCACACCTCAATTCAGACTAGCCACATTTCAAGTTCTTGAGAGCCATATGTGGCTTGTGGTTGCCATATTGGCCAGCAAAGATTTAAACACTCTTATTTTTTCCTTTAAAAATGTCTCTGCCAAGAGAGAAATCTTTGAGGGACAGTCAAGGTGGCTCATGCGTATAAATAATGCCAGTACTTTGGGAGGCCAAGGCACTAGGACCACTTGAAGCCAGGAGTGCAAGACCAGCCTGGGCAAAATAGCAAGACCCCATCTCTACAATAAATAAATAAATAAATAAATAGCCAGCATGGTGGCATGCTCCTACAGTCCTAGCTACTTGGGAGGCTGAGGCAGGTGGATCCCTTGGGCCCAGGAGTTCGAGGCTGCAGTGAGCTATGATCGCTCTACTGCACTCTAGCCTGGGCAAGGCTGTCTCAACAACAACAACAAAAAAAACACAAAATCTTTGAGTTACTTTTTTTTTAGAAAGCCTCTTGCCTCATAGCAAGTTTGAAACAAAACTTTTGACATGTGTTTATAATCAATGTGTCTAAAAAGTTGCTTTAACTGCTCGGAGGCAGTTCCTAGAAATCTGCATTTTAACAACTGTTTCAGGTGATTCTTGTGCACAATTTAGTCTTTGGATCACTCTGCTAACTAATCCGTATCACAGTTACATCCAAGTTTGTAGCCAATTCTTCCCTGGCTGTCTATATGGAAATCTGCCTATGGCCAAATTCTTTCACACTCAGGAGGCACTGAAAGATACAGCAGCTGAGGGCCAGGCACCGTGGCTCATGCCTGTAATCCTAGCACTCTGGGAAGCTGTAGGCCAGGAGTTCAAGACCAGCAAGAGCGAGACCCTGTGTCGACTAAAGACAGTAAAATTAGCTGGGTGTCATGGTGCACGCCTGTAGTCCCAGCTACTGGGGAAGCTGAGGCAGGAGGATCGCTTGAGCCAAGGAGTTTGAGTCTGAGGTTGCAGTGAGCTATGATGACGCCACTGCACTCTAGCCAGGGCAACAGAGCAAGACTCTGTCTGAAAAAAAAAAAAAAAAAAAGATACGGTCTGAATGTACTGCCTCTCCTGGGGGTACTGACCCCAACAAAGGGATGTCAGACTCTAGGCTCTGCTACATGTCCCAAACACAAAGCCACGCCTTTCCCATATACACAGAAAAGGCCCAGTAAATGGTGGCTGCTTTAGGGAGCCTGGCTTCAGAACCAGGTTCTACCATTTGACACCAATGTGATTTGGACACACTGCTTGACTTCAGAGTCTTCGTTTTTACTATGGGGATAATGTTCTCCTCCACACAATTGTGATAAGACCAGTAGATAGAGTTCACTGGACATGCTTATATTGAAAAAAGGTAGGGTCATTAACTCGGTGCTAAGTGAGTGCACATGCTATGACAAACCACGGGCAGCTCATCCGACGGGAGAAAGGAGGGATTTTTACAGGGTTTCGGGCTTGTACTGAAGGATTCAGGCAGGAAACAAGGGGAAGCAGGGGTAGCTCCGAAATGAGCGTCATCATGACGCAAGGACAGTTTAGCAGTTGGGTTTCTCAGGAATCTTTGTTCAGGAGGCAGGAGCAACTAGGGTGTCATTGGCAAGAAAGTAACAGTGTGAAAGGAGAAAGGTTGGGTGAAATTGGCTACAGCCCCTTAGAAACATTGTTTTAGGTTTTGCCAAAAACTGACTAGCAGCAGGGCTGGGAAGGGAACTCGGGGCCATTTTTCCCTGCAGTGTGGAACGTTGCATCCAAAGACCCCTAATCTAAAGCTCTGTGCCTAGGTTGGAAATCGAAGTTCCTAAGTGTCATAGTGACCCACATGGCTCAGAAATTTCAGGCAAGAATGGGATGTTCCATGCTCACAGAAAAGATCTCTGGTAACAATGTTTCTCGTAGCCTATGATTTTAGAGAACAAGCTTTCTCAGCACTCTGTTATTGATGTTAAATGACAAAGGCAGGTTTTATGGTTCATAGTTGCAACAAGATTAAATGATGTAAGATACACAAAGTGTTTTGTGCATTAAAAGGGCTCAATAAATGGCAGCCTCTTATTAGTATTATTGTTACCACTATTATGATTCATCTGGGTTTTCTATAAAACCATCTCTTCCCTTCTGCTGCATGGGCTGAAACCAGTTAAAAATTAGGTAGTTTTTAATTTAAATCTTAGCCTACATTGGATTGGTCATTAAGAAGCATCATCGAGGGTCCTATCCTGGGACTCCAAGCAAACTGCCCAGAGTCAAAGATTCTCTATGTATCAGTGATCATTGCTTTCCCTATTTAAGCATTCCTTTTGTACTCAGTCAGGTCTCACTTCCGGACTTCGTTTTGTTTCCCACATACAAGGTGCTTAAAGCCTCGTTGGAGAAGGGAACCTTGCTTTTCCAGGAGCCAAGGACTCATTTCAACTCTGCTACACTAGATTAGGGCCATTTGCAGTCATGCACACCCCAATGTCAAAGGACTCCCGGGTTCTGTTGGGTGTTTTGTTTCACCTGCTCAATGCCCATACCTGTAACCGCCACCTCCACCCTCCTTGCCACCTGTGGATACAGTCATTTCCAGCGTCCTCCCTCAAACCTGTCTGACAAACACAGGCTCTTCATCAGACAGGTTCTTCCTGCTCAGGGCCCTTCTTTCCCTGAGTATCACCCTTCTTGCACTCAAATGCAACGACACTGGAATTCATAAAATAAACATTTATTTATTTTGAGTATGTAAACTGCTTTCATTTTTCTGTATGTACTGCACAGGAAAAGAGTAGAATATACAGAAGAAGAGTAGAGTATAAGCAAGAAGAATGCAAACTATAACCCGAAGCCCACCTCTCATAACACCACTACTGACACTTGGGTGTCTTTCCAAGCCTTCTTCCTATGCTACTGTTCTTTTATCGAAATCAAAATTAGGATCATCCAGTTGACAGTATTATAAACTTTTTTTACTTAGCAAGAATATCCTGCAGACACCTCACTCAGTCAAATATATTTTGCAATCAAACGCTCTACCACTGAGCTATACTGCCAGTCAATTACATTTTGATACCATGACTCGAAGTGGCACGTAGCACCTGTGAATTCGATTTGCAGGGTTCCTGACGTCCTGGTTGAGTTCTATCACTGTAATGTTTTTTTTAACGCCAGAAACACAATACTGGGTGGGCGAATGGTGGGTCGCAGAGTGTTTTGAAGCAGGTGACAGACAGCTGTGTAGCTCTCTGCCAGAACAGGCTGCCTCACTCTGTCCCTCCAAACAAGATGAGCTCTTTTTTAAAATAAGCCACCAAAGGAAGCCACGGATACTAAGTGTTCATCAGGAGTCCATTGGAAAATTTATCTTGTGGTTAATCTGCTGTTGCAAATGTCCAAAGATGCATTTTAACATGATTGAGATCATGCTATAATAACTATTAATACTTTATAAACTGTCTTTTCCCATAAGCCAGGAAGATCATTTCCTGTCAGTAAATACAATTTCAACCCCTCATTTTTAAAAAATTTATACAAAATTGATAGAATATTGATAACTGTTGAAGCATAGCAGTGGGTACAGGAAGGTTCATTGAACTATTTTCTAATATTGTGCCTGTTTGAAATTTCCCATAATAATTTGTTTAAATAGGATATTGTTTGCTTTCACATTCCATCTTTAATTTTCTGAGACCACACCCCAGGGCTGGGAAGCTTCAAGTTCAATCGAGGTGAGTGGCTAGCTTGGAACAGAAGAATCGCAAGGTTTCAAGCTGGTGTTCCTCACACTGGGAAAACTATTGTAAGATTGGGAGGGCAGCCCAGCCCGGTGGCTCATGCCTGTAATCCTAGCACTCTGGGAGGCCGAGGCGGGTGGATCGCTCAAGGTCAGGAGTTCGAGACCAGCCTGAGCAAGAGCGAGACCCCCGTCTCTACTAAAAAATAGAAAGAAATGATCTGGACAACTAAAAATAGACATATAGAAAAAATTAGCCGGGCATGGTGGCGCATGCCTGTAGTCCCAGCTACTCGGAAGGCTGAGGCAGGAGGATCGCTTGAGCCCAGGAGTTTGAGGTTGCTGTGAGCTAGGCTGACGCCATGGCACTCACTCTAGCCAGGGCAACAGAGTGAGACTCTGTCTCAAAAAAAAAAAAAAAAAAAAAAAAAAAGTTGTGTAAAATGTATGTCTTATGGTGAATTACAGTTAAAAAAAAAGAAGAAGAAGAAGAAGAATTGAGAATTGCTGAATTAGTCTAATCCTCTTGTTTTACACATAAAGAAATTAAGGACCAGAGAAGGTGAGTGACCAAAAGTCCCAAAGCTACCTAGTAAGAGAGTGGGAAGGAGAATTTGGGGCCTCTGATCCCAGGCCACCCACCTTGCCACCCACCACTTAAACCAACTGTGAAGTCAGTGAGGCTCGAGTTAACACCCTTGATGTACTAGGAAGGAAAAGCCAAGGTCCCCAAGTTCCCCTCCCTGAAGACAGCATTTCTCAAAGTAAGGGACCACCTGTACCTGAATCACTCAGGATGCTTGTGAAATATGCAGATTCCAGCCTCAGCCACTTATTAACCCTAAGCAAGTTATCTAACCTCTCTGAACCCCAGTTTCCTCCCTGTAAAATGGGGGACGATAAGAACAGGAATGCATGGGAAGTGCTCCCGTACAATTTCTGACGTTAATAGGTAATGGGGCTGACTAGTCCCTGTTAATTCCCAACTACCAGCCGGTCATTGTGCTGGACCCTAGGGAACGCAAATGAACCAGCCAGTCTCCCTCCTTAGGGAGCTTACGGTCTAACCACTTGCACACTGAGTCCTCTTGCTTCAAACCAAAACTCTAGCTCTGAATGATTCACTGAGGCCTGTGCTATTTATAGTTTCCCCAGAACAAGAAAGTATTTGCATCAAAGAAAGGAGCTTCTGCTGGTTGAGGGGATTCTGCCATCCTAAAGATAATAAAGCCCTCCTCAGCATCCTTATCTGTAAAATGGGCTTTCTCGGTCCTCAGGATGAGCAGAACAAGCATGTTTGGGCTGTTTGCAGAGGACTGGAGTGCTCTCCAAGGTGGCACCAGCATAGACAAGAAGCTCTGGGAGTAGAACCCCATGCTGGTCCCACTAGGAAAAGCCCAGTGAACCCTGGACCTGGCCATGGCCAATGAAACCAACCAGGTGGGAAACTCAGGGGCACTCTCAGAATCCCAGCCTACCTGGCCAACAAGTCAGAGCAGTCAGGGCAGGACTTCCACCTGCCCAAACCTGTCTGTGTCCAGAAGGGAGAAGTCAATCTGAGATGTTGCTCCCCTGAAGCCTCACTTTTCTCTGCCTGTCCAACTTTGACTCCCAAGCTGAGTGGAGACAGAGATTCTCCTGTTGTTTCCAGGCCCCAGGTGATGGGATAACCAGCACCTCTGCTGTGACAGCCGTAAGGAAGGCCACAGAGGGAGATCAGCAGTTGCCTCCGCTGCCACCCCTGGCACCAGTTACAAAGCCATCCCTGTCCTTATCTGTCCTATATGTGGCTTCAACTACAGGATGCCATTAAGAGAAGTGTCTGGTTCATGCTTCCAAATGGAGATGTGCTCCTCTCCTTTGGCAGACTTTCTTAATGTAAGGCATTTAAGTTTGAATGAATGCCAAATTATCATTTCAATTAATGAAGACAAATCATTAAATTTAACCCTCACACAGCCCTGTTCGTATTCCTAGTTGACACAGGAGAAATCCAGGCTGCCAACAGTGGCAGAGCCAG
>RJWJ010045041.1:0-11913 GCA_004363605.1 Indri indri
TGGCCTTTTGACTGAATCCAAATCTTACAGAACAAATCCTTTTATTTTTATTAGTGCATTTTTGTTCATCTTTTATATTTTTACTTTATTTTTAAAATGAGTGCATTTAAAATAAGAATGAAACAAGGTTCAACAAAATAATCCTCCCAGATTGACAGGAACAGTTAGAACATTAGTGAGCCATAAGGGCTAAATGGACGGCTGCTACGCTCATGATTTAGTTTTAACTTCCCCTGCCTGACTGGCGCCACTACTGCACAAGGCAGGTTGGCGAGAGTGTATGGGGGTCGAGCACACTAGTCTGTTATCAGCTTTTGACAATGGTGCACGGTGTTTCTGTTTGAAGTGGAATTTGTGAGTAGCTGCGCACTTTGACAGGATTTTTAAATTCTGTCTGCTTAACAGCCCATCAGGTCAAAGAAGACCAAGGGAATGCTGAAAACAGATTTTTTAATGAGGATTGGAAATTGCAATATTATTTTGTTTCTGCTGAAGATAAGGTGATTTCCTTGCTTGGTGATACTGCAATATTAACATTAAAGAAATTCAATGCTCATCAATGTTATAACACTCCTAAGGACCACGAATATTTTAAATTAGAGGAAGGGGCATGAAAGGTTGTATTGCAGAAATTAAAAGATGAAAAGCAAAAGCAAAGATAATTCTTTCAAGCAGCAATGAGACCTGGAAATAATGCCACTGAAGCAACTTATAAAGTAGCTTATATATTCAGGGAAAAAGGGAAGACATTCAGTGATGTAGAAATTGTGAAAGAATGCATCATCAAAGTTGTAGGATGCTTAGACCCCAATATCATTCCAAAGTACAAACAACTGCCTCTTTCAAGGAGAACCATAACTGATTGGCAGCATGAATGAAACTTTAACTTAACAGAACAACTTCCTGCAATACTTCAAAAGGAAAATATATATTATGCAAACGCTTTGGATGAATCAACCAATACTACTGACTCGGTGCAGGTTTTATACTTCATTCAGGTCATAACAAGATTTTCTTTGCTACAACGAGTTACTCACTTTGTGTAGTCTTGCAAACAGAACATGGGGAATAGATATTTCACCAACTTTCAAGACAAATGTCATCAAGTTGGACTGAATTTGGTAAACTTAGTGAGTACACATGGAAGGTGTACAGACGGTTCACCTTCCATGACAGGAAAACATGAAGGGTTTATTGCACAGATAAAAAAAGTGTTAACAGATCCAGCTGCTCTCATTTCTTTTCATTATATCTTGCATCAGCAAAATCTCTGACCTATAGCCACTACTCTAAGTGACACTTTGCAATGGGTTATAAGTATTGTTAACTATGTTTGTGCAAATGCAGCATGGCATTGTCCACTTCATAAGGTGCCGAAGTTGAATAATGACGTATTCGGTGTGGATTTATCATATCATTCTAAAGTGCGTCGGCTAGTGAAGGGACAGGTGTTAGCCAAAATGTTACCTCTGCGAGAACAGATAGTTAAATTTTATGAAGAACAGAATCAGCAATGTGAATTATTGAAAGAATATTTCTCCAGGAATGCAGCATTTCTGTGTGATATCATGTCAAATCAAAATGACTTGAATATTTCTTTGTGAAGTAAAACTAAGGTCTGTATACGTTATGTGGCAAAATAAAAATCCAAGCACTTCAGAAACAGCTATCTTTTTTCAAAACACTTCTTCTTCAAAAGGAAATTCCAGATGAACATTTTCCCCAGTTAGCAAAGGTCATTGGTGAGCAGAATGATGTATGCAAATCATTTAAAGAATACACAGCTGTTATAGACCTATTGATTGGAGAACACAATGAAAGGTTCACTGACTTTGAGAGTCATGACATCACGCTCAAATCAGCATTTCAGCCTCACCTAGTTGATATCACCAAGGCACCTAAAAAATTACAGATGGAACTGATTGAGCTCTTAGTAGGTGACATTTTAAAGTCATTGAGAAAGGAGAAGTGGTCTGGATGTGGCAGTGAGGAACAAAGAGGATTTCAGCAGATTCCAGAAGCAGGCAGTGCTCTGTGGGTGGACTCCTTGAGCCCCTGGACCAGGCCGTGCTGCCTCCAGGGAGAGAGTAATTGTACAAGGAGCCATGATAGAAGATCATTTGTCAGGCTGTTGTGGGAATGGAAGCTTGGTGCTCAGCATCTGCCTGGACCTCATCCAGTGCCTTCTGTACTGCAGAGGCTGTAAAGGGGAAGACGGAATTTCCCAGACTCTCTTGCAGCTCAGCTTCCAGATGTCTTCCAACTCCAGCCAAGCACATGCTCTCAGGTGGGACATAGGAGGTGGAAATGAGGCAGAGACCATGTTTCCGCAGCTTCTCCTGACAGCAGCAGTCATGGAGCTGTGTGCGTGGGGAGCAGGACTCGCGCCGGCTCCATGCGGATGAAGAGGGAGTCGCATGTCTATTTCAGTGCTGCAGACTGCAGCGGGCAGGGAGGTTGTTCAGTCACCAGCAGTCCTGGAGACTTCCTGACCACGGCGGCTCTCTGATCGTGGTAATGGTTTCATGGGTATGGGGCCAACAGTTTTAACAGACGTTTCCAGATCAGGCAGTACTTCCTTATTATAGGAGAGGTACCAGTCTTTTGAGTGGTTTAATCCTGCCATTCTATAAAATTCAAGCTAGAGTTATTTTCTCTAGTTCTCTAACAGCCATCTATTACTCTGAAATAAACCCCTCCTGCTTAAAGTTCCTAGAGTATATTCTGTACTCTACAATTGAACTCTGATGGTCCAAGTTAGATAGTGGACGTGAAGATGCCCTATAAACATAAAGCAGTGCCCTCAACATAAACCTCTGGTTTGCTAAGGAATAAGGATGCACCAAGAGCAGCTCTTCTTAAATACCCACTGTGTGCCAGGCATTGTCTCGAGACCTCACATAGCCCTGCACAGCAGCCGCAATTGTCCCCATTGTGTAGATTAGGAAATTGCAGCACAGAGAAGCTGCTCCTTTTTTAAGGTCACACAGCTGGGAAGCGGCAGAACCAGGTTTTAAAGCAGCTCTGTTAAATTGCCAGTATGCCGTGCTGTCTCATTGGGTAGGGATGGCTCTATCCAGGAACTTTTTCAGATCCTAAATACAGAAACATGGTTTTTGTGCTAAGAAATATCTCTGGGGGTCTTTTCCCTCTTAAAAACTTTAGTAAAATTGGAGTAAATTTAGCATATGAAAGGTTAGACATGCTTCTGTTTTGACCATCATGACAAATCACAAAGATTCCTAAATGGTAAGGATTTGAAGATGAGATGAGAAGGGCTGTTGGAATCCTGAGCTCCCGATGACAGGGATGAAAAGAGAGGGTCATTTTAGCAAAAGAAAGGAGGGCCTGGGAGCTGCCATCAAAGGGGCTGAGTGTGGATATACCGAAGGGTGATGCGACAGATGCTCAGATCAGGATTTAAGTCCAAGGCAGAAAAAGAACAAAGGAATTATGGGCTAGGCAGAGAAGTGAGAGACGGAAGGGCAGAGAGCCTCATCCCCAGGAAGGTGCACTGCGCAAGCGGCCACCCTCCCGGCACAGAAGCGAGGAGAGTCCAGCAGATCTCGGGACCTGCTGTGGCATTAGGGGGAGGACAGAAGCCAACAGAGAAGCTGATAGGAAAGGAAAGCAAAATAATGAAGCAGAGAGAGAGAGAGACCAAGAAGAAAGACACTTGAGTTGAGGCTGAGCTTTAATTGGCTCCACTCGGCTTTATTCTGTCAGACAACAATGAGATTCTGATCCATATGAGATTCTGATCCATCTGGTTTGGTGCGACAGCCCTTTGCTCCCAGCCATCCCTGGATCCGACTGCCATTAACCTAATCTTAGCATAGCCTCCAGGGGCCCACACCGTCCGTAAAGGCCGCGCTTCCACGTCGCCCAGCTCTGGCTGTTCAGTTTCTTTAGCCACTAATAGCACCGAGGCTTGGACCGAGTATAGATCAGGCTACACCAGCCAGGTAACCTTGGGAACCTTCCCCAACCTCTGAACCTCAGTCTCCCGTTAGTCATTGAGAATGATGATAGTACATGACGTATAGCTTCAATGACATAATACACAAGAATGGCCCCGAAAAGGGCTTGGCACACAGAAAGTTCTCAATACAGTAAATGCTAACTGTTGTTATCATCATTATATTATTACAAATAATGCATATATTATTTAGCACCTATACTTTCTCTCTATACTTTTAGGTGGTGAGATAGAAAATACTGAGACTTACAGAAAGTAGATTCCTACTTGGCCCTGACACTTACTTGCTGTGTGATTTGGGAAGTCCATAGACCTCTCTGGGCCACAGTTTTCTCACCTCAACCACGGATGGAAAAATGAAAAGGTTGGCATGAATGAGGTCTGTTCCTGACAAGATGGTGTAATGTACATTCCGGCAGAGATACTGTTGGGAGGTCACAGTTAACCATTTCCTCCCTTCCATGCAGGTTGAAGCCTTTCCATGGATCTAGCTCAGTTCCACAGATCATTCATTGGGGGTCTCTTTGAGCCTGGCATGGGGTCAGGAGCTGAGGGTGGGCGTGTGAGGGAGATGGCAAGCCAAGCTCCTGCCTTTGAGGGACTCATGTCTAGCGGGAAAAGCAGGAAGAAACACAAAGCTAATCACAACCCACTGTGGTGTGTGCAATAATAGCTGGCCACAGAGGATCGACACCGCGTGCAGAAAATGGACTGATTCGCTTGCTGTGGGGGGGACACGGCTTCACAGAGAAAGTGAGCAGTGCCTCTCCCATGTTTGTATAATAAAATTATTACATGCTCAGTAGAGGAAATAGACAAAATATAGAAAAGCACATGGAAAAAATATGATTTTGGTGCATGTGTGTTCTGGTCCTGGGCATGGTCTGTGTGAGAACATATCCAAAACTGAGATCACTGTTTGCATACTGTGCTGTCACTTGTTTTCCAACTTTAGCAGAGTATCGTGAATGTAAACAGGAGTCTGTTTGGAGGCAAATAGGGAAGGGAGGAGGGTTGCAGAGGGTGACATTCCATCCAGCGGGGACAACATGGGAGGTAGTAACTTTCGCATTTTACCTGAAAGACGGTGCATTCCTCTCCTAATACAGAGTAGTGCCTGGAAACATGTATTCACCTCCGTGTGTCTTGAGTTGCAGGGTGTAGTCTGTCTAGCAGCAACTCACTTGCTATTTCCTCAGCATTAAAAAACTTAATTTGCAAACCAAAAAAGCTGGAATCCTTCAGTGGCCCCCATAGGTCTTCCCAAGTGAGATGAGATGAAGGAGCCTCACTGTAGCAGAGGATTTGTGATGCTCTAAGGGCCTGCCATGCCCACGGCACACTCTGAGAAAGGGGCCCTAAGAGGCTCTCTCTGCTTCAGGTTGTTAGTGCATAGGCAGTGTGCATCCCTGGGGACCAAGCCTGCCATTCCAGGCATGACCTTTTGCACTAGGGGATATGGCCTGAGTTGTGGGCATCCACATGCAGGCTGGTCCCAAGGGAGGCTGGCTCACTCCCAGGTGTCTTGGTGCACAACCCTATAACAGGGGTGATGCCATCATGTTAGGTGATCAGAGTTGGGTCATGAGAGCTCAGGTTGTCCCGACAACCATGCCAAGCTGATTGTTCCAGTCCTCCACCAGGCCTGTCATCCGTTCTGCTAATAGGAACCCTGGCCAGCCTGTAGCTGATGAGGCAGTGTCTGAGGCTATCTTGCTTCCTAGCGTATCATTACACCAAACTCCCATCACTGGGATAATCCCTGTCTGACTCTCCTTTGAAATCTGAACTCAAGCACAATCTCCTGTCCTGGGCAGTTAGTGGTGTGCCAGACTGGCTCACACTGGCTCACAAGTACTTATAGATTTTTGGGGATTCTGTGAGGTGATTGTTAAGCACGGCCATTACTAAACATGAAATTATATATACACTTGCAATTAAATTCTATTAAAAACAGAGGTAATAAATACTCAAAGCTCATCTCTTCCTGGTTATTTTATACATTTCACTTTTCTCTATGCTTTCGAGGTTATTTACATCTATGTTATCTATACAATGGTGTGCTAGAAGCTTCATTGACTTCCTGCAGGAAGCTCGAGATCAGACATGGTGAGAGTAATTACATCTCAGAAATCAGCAAATGTTACAAATCCAGGCTTTTCTCCCTGGGAACTGGTTGTTGCACGTTTAGCAGCACACCATTGCCCTGAGACATGGGGGGAAGTGGGCTTCCTGGACATGTGTTGTGGAAAACAGTATGCCATGCTCAATGCCACCAGCAAGTCAGCACAGACGCAGGGCAGAGGCTGGCAGCCTCTGTATTTGTCACCCATTTAGTCATATCATTTCCTCGCAGCAAAGGTTTCCCAGCCTGTTCCTAAGAAGCAGATGCTGTTGATTCACTGCCCTCGGCCTATTACCCTTACTGCATTTCTGTTTGACTCCTCACAATTCAATTAATTTGGAGCGGGGTGGGGCGGGAAACCTGCAGCCTGGGGGCCACATGTGGCCTTCTACGTCCTTAAGTGCAGCCTTTTGGCTGAATCCAAATTTCACAGAACAAATCCTTTTATTAAAAAGAGTGCGGCAGGGAAAGATGAAGCTTTTCTTGCCTGCTTGGGTGCTTCAAAAGAACAATCTTGAAATCAGAAGCCTGCAGGTTTCCCACCCCAAAGTCTGGAGAAGTCTTCAGTGCCTGGGCCACTCGCTGCTAAGCGCAGGTGGCTTGTGGACCAAACTGGGATTCGTGGGAAAACAGTTCCACGCTTCCCCTCACCCCGAGCAAGGCCCCTTCTCTGCCCCTCCAACTGTGAAGCAGAGGGGTGGCAGGCGTCCCACCTGCTGGTGCCTCTACCCAGAGGGACAGGATGCAATCACGTGCCACGTCATGGAGAATATTAAAGGGCCTAGTCCCCTCTCCCACAGGCACACCTGTGCTGCGGAGTGGCAAAGTGCCAGGCAGCCTTAAAATAAGACCCCTGTTTTGACCACAGACCGTTATCTTCCCCTAGGAGTGAACAAGGGAAGCCTCAGAAGGCTGCTGTGTGGCCACGTGGCCCTGAGCCAGGTCGGCTGACGTGGCCTGGAGGAAAGAGTGGCAGGAGATACACAGGGATCTTTCTGGTGCACTGGGAAACAATTTGCTTTCATTTCTGAAATAAACCCACAGTAGCCAAGTGACCTTGAGGCTTGAACACGCCTTTTGCAAACAGATTCTGCAGTAGGACAGTTGTGGCCCAGTGACACAGGGGAGTGTTGGGGGGGGCGGGGTCCAGTGTGCAGGTGAGGTTGAGGGTACGGGCTTCCCACTCTGTCCTTACCGCCTCTCTCTGCCTCAATTTCATCATCTCAACAGGGATAATTATAATAGTACTTGTCGCATAGGGTCATTTTCAGGATTAAATGAAGGATGTAAAAAGCTTAGCAGAGGGCCCGACACCTAGGAAGCACTCAATAAATACCAGGCTGGGGGAGACAGGAATGAGAGAGAGACATTTTCCTCTAAGCTCTCCCATACTGTTTGAAATTTTTAGATTATGTGTTTTTATTACCTATGTTTTTAAAGGTGAGTAAAATAACAACGCCACATAAGAATTTTAATGGATTGGGAAAAGGATGAGAAAAGGTCAACAAATCTTCCTCCTCTCCAAGTGTCGTGTCCACATTTGTAAAATGGGGCAATAAGAGCACCAATATCACAGGGTGTCTGTGAGGACAAGGGCTCAGCCCAGTGCCAGGCGTGTGGTCATTGCTCTGTAAATGTGTCTGCCCCTTGTTAGTGAAAAGCTCATGGCCTTAGATCCTCCATATAGTCTGCTGTTGCAGCCTCAGGTCAGCCTTCCTCATATCCAGTACTGAGGGAACCCTCTAAGGAAGGGGGCCAGCCGTTGACGGGGAGCCCCTGCAACTGGTCTTGGCAGAAATCTCCGGGCTTAGTGCAGAGTCTGAGCCTCTTGGCAGGGTGGCCAAGACCTCCAGCGTGACCAGTTCCTGGAAGGTGTTCAGTAGGAAGGTTCCAGAGATTCTGCTGGCTTGTCCTGTCTCTGGTTACCTGAAGACAAACATGCAGGATTTTAAGAGGACAAAGGGAGCTCTGGGACTTTTTTCTGTGGCAGGGATGAGGTCCGGCAGGAAAGTTTGGAGGCACAGATAAAATGTGGAAGGGCAGGCTTGGAAAGGGGAAAGGTTTTCTGTTGCAAGTTACAGCAAAACCAACCTCAACTTGCCCATAGCATAAAATAGGTTTTATTGCCTGAGGTAACTGAAAAATCCAGAGGCATGCCAGCTTCAGGCTCAGTTGGATCTAGAGGCTCAAATGTTACCATTTCTCAGTTCTATTTCCTGCATTGGCTTCCTTCTCAGGCAAGACGACTGACTGCTCAAGGCTCTAGGTCTACACCTTGGCAGGCTCAAGCCCATGGGGAAAGGAGGGACCATTTCTCTCCCAGTGGTCACTGCGGAAATCCTGCCACATCTCTGTCTTGGTGGCGTCCCACATCATTCCTGCACCAATCATCCCTCTGAGGGAAATTGGACGCCAGGCCTGCCTGATCAGAGGTTGATTGAATTTCACCCAAAACTCACGGGCTGCAGTGGGAGAGGGGGACTTCCCCAGAGGGAAATTGATGTACTACCAGCAGGAGAATCATAAAAAGGGGAAAACGCAACAGCATCCATGACACAGGTCAGCCCAGAGTCTGGAGGTAACGGTGGGGTGTCTGCTGTCAAGTCCCAGAGCCTCCTGGGCTTTGTGTCTGTCGGTTCTTTGATCCCGTGGCTGTGGTCTGGCTGTTGGCTTCAGGGTTGGCCCCAAGCATAAGCACTACCCTCGTCCACCCTACCTAGGCAGCTAGGAACCTTGCCCTCCCGTCAGCCTCTCAGGAATGGAGCAATGTGTGAGTGGGGCTTGTGTCCTGTTTCCTGGGAGACGCAGTGGAGAGGGCGGAGCTGCCGAGGGACATGGCCGCACAGTGCTTCTGAGGCTCAGCCACTGTGTCCTGGCGCCACGCAGGCCTGGAACCAGGAAGCCTGGGTGCAAGGCTTGGTGCCACCACTTGCCAGCCGGGCAGTTGCTTGCCCGCTCTATGCCTCACGTGTCTTCTCCTCAAACAGAAACGGCAGCAGTGCCTGCCTTAGGAGGTACCAGGGAGGTTAGCTCTGGGGAGTGCTGCAAAGCACCCGGCCGTGTGTGGCACACAGAAAGCTTTTCTGACACTGGTGTTTTCTTGTCTAATTTCTCTGTCACGGGTCTTGATTGTGGGCCCTGTGCTAGAAACCGACGTTGAGATGGGATTAAATGTGCAGCAATTTTATCAGGTGGAACACCTGTGAGAGAAAGTGGGCAGGGCAATGGGGGAGCGGGGAGAGGCGTCAGACCACAGTGCCAGGCTGACCCCACGAGAAGGAGAGGGGAAGGGATGTGAGTGAAACCCTCAGAGCCCCACGGCGTAGGAGCGTCCTCAGCCGAAAAGGACCCGCAGAGGAGTCCCAGGTTCCCCGGAACAGGCCTGCATTGGCAGCGTCCTGCCACACCAAGTCATCGCTAGAGCTGCTTCAGGGCAGAGGCCGGGAAGGTCTTCCTCAGTCCTTTATTCTCCCTGTAGTCAGGGTCTGTGAGGCTTGTCCCTGTGGCCCCACAGACCCATCTAGACCGTGAGCTCCTGGAGGTTCTGCCTCCTCCCCTGCTATAACCCCCGGGCCCACCCAGGCCTGGCCCGCACAAGCATCGAGCAGTGTTTGTGGATGAACCAGCAGAGTGGAGTCTGCTGGTGGCCAGCAGCTTCTTGAAGCCAGTTTCCTTGCAGGGAAGAGTGTTCCAATGTATCCTTCTCCACCTCCTTTTTTCCTAGAAATTAGTGTAATTACTCCTCTGAGCTCAGCCAGCTGGTCCCAGCTTCCTCTTCTAGGGGAAAGTCCTTTCATGTGCAAACTACCCCGAGCGCCTTCGAAGCCTTCGCAATCTGCAATCTTGTCCCTACCACCGTCTGAGCCTCGTTCCCCTGCGATCCTTCCCTCGCCGGTAAGGCCACCAAAGCTACAACTGAAATCAAAGAACATTTTTAATGAAAAAGGCCCTTTATATCTCTTTTTTCTGCAAATCCAATGCAATAATTTTGAGTCTGTTAGTGACATTTAAACCCTTCCAGATATTCTTATCCTAGGAGGAGGCTGTTCTTGCAACACAGTTTCAAATAGTTAAATCTCTTTACATTTCACCTGTGACCTTTTCTTTCACATAATGTCAACAATATCGAAAACAAATGTTTGAAGTTTCTGAAACAGGTTTTGGTGCTTGGGTAACCAACATTCTCACCATGACTCACATTCATTATTCAGATAGTGTCTTTGGAGCACCTTTTTTACAAGGTTCATTTGCATATGCATGTCTCTTTTGTACTTCATGCTATCTGAGCATGGCACACACTAACTTCTAAAAAAATATCCTTTCGCATTATGAAAATTCTAAGAGGGATTTCTTAAGCATCCTGACAAACTGCTCTTCCTTGGTGAAGCATGGAATGAATGGCTGGCATTTAAAAAACAAGTTAGTCAGGAACAAAGCAAGGTTCGCTTCTTTGGGGATGAGTAATAGATGCCCCTTGGCAGTCTTCTGTAGAACTTGCATCTAAGAATGTTAAGCACCTACTACGACCAGAATTTTGTCTGCCTTATCTCATTTAATCCTCACAGCATCCCTGCAAACTAGAGGTTATCACTCCCATTTTACAGATGAGGAAAGTGAGGCTCAGAGAGACAGTTAACTTGCCCATCGTCTTAGGGTTAGTAAGTGGCAGGGCAGGGTCCTGCTGTCAGCACTTTCTGAATGCAAACCAAGGCTGTCTCCCCTTTGCCGTTCCACAATTTGCAGCGGGGCGAGTGGGTGACATAGGGTGTCCCACCCAGACCACCTGAATCAGACACAGTGTGGCACACCCAGGCATCTGCTTTTAAAATGCCTTCCTCCTTCCAGGTGACCTCTGTGTGCAGCTGGGCTTGGTGGAGAATGACTCCCTTGCGAGATGCAAACACAAACCTATAGGCCGCACTTGGCTAAAGCGGGGAGGGGTAGTTTGAGACAGCTGTAGCTTCCCCAGGTGCACTTGGGTGTAGTTCTGCTGCTCAGGCAGAGGGAGAAACCAAAGATGTTATGCTGAAAGGGAATGGGTTGAGTTTTAACCCAAGAAACTTAGGCAAGATGTGCTTTCTGTCAGGGAAATGTCTATTAAGGGAAGCTTAATATCCCCCAAATCTAGCCTCTCTTCTTCTGGACGGCACACTGTGTTTGGTGCAGCCAGCCCCTCCTCCCTCACTGTGAGTGCATGAGCTGCTGCAGACAGAGGCCTAGATCCCACTCCCCAGCTTACTGACCGGTTCCAGACAGGTATAAGACCCCAGCCAAGCAGTCAGATCCAGTCTGCCAATCTGGAGATTTTTTGCTTGGATTTCAAAAGAGATGCATTCTTTCTTCTTCTTCTTTTTTATTTTTTGATGTTTTTTTCCCTTGCTAGACTTGGACCTGTGAAAGCGTGGTGCTGTTGGCAGCCATCTTGGTTTCACAAGGCGAGCGCCTGAGAATGGAGCCAAGGTGGCTAAATCAGGCTGAGAGACAGAGGGAGACCGAGTCCTGCATTGTTTGTGCCCCTGGATCCAGCCGAAGCTATGCTTATAAACTTCATAGTCATGGAACACCATCAATCTCCGTTTATGCTTAAGATGGGTTGGGTTGCGTTTTCTGTCACTTAGATCTGGAAAGAGTTCTAACTGACACAGGATATCAGACATCACACTCACATAAATCTAAATAAGGGGAATATGCTTTTCTGGTAGTAATTACATTTAGTCGGTCATGCCATAAATATTTATCGAGCTTCTGCTAGGCACCATTCACTCTGCTACGTGCTGCTGGAGATTCAGAAGCAGCCCTCAAGGGACAG
>RJWJ010045042.1:0-11659 GCA_004363605.1 Indri indri
TCTCCAAACATGGTCCACACTTTGGAGATGACTGATATGTCCCTGAAATCTCCTGGAATAGTCCCCCTTCCTCCTTTCAAAAATGTCATTTGTTTACTAGAGACACCTGCCACCCCACCCCTATTTAAACAGGTTAGTTTTTGCATGTCTGTGTCACGTTGCCCTAGAACCCTTAGAAAACCATTGCTTATAGAAAGTTCTTCCTTTATTTCTCTTTGAATATCCTTGAGTGAGCTTTCCCCTGTTATAAAAATCTGTGTTCAATGTAGAAAATTGGAAAGTAAAAATAAGAAAGATGCCACGGGCCAGAATGGCCTTTTGAGAGAAGAGTCACATCAGAGAAAGTCTGTCGTGCTAAAGGGTGTCTCAGATATGCATGATGGTGCCTGGTTGTTCTCCATTTCTCTTCACCGCATGTTTTATTATAGAAAGAACATCTCCTGTAGCCGGGGTGGGAAACGGCATCTTCAGTGGACATGATGGAGTTGTACAGCAGATTGCTGTGCACTGAAGTGAGCAAGCATGGGCTTGGCAAGCAGAGCCTCCATGGTGGTTCATTGTGAGCTCAAG
Organism: Indri indri; assembly: GCA_004363605.1. Classification (NCBI taxonomy): domain Eukaryota; kingdom Metazoa; phylum Chordata; class Mammalia; order Primates; family Indriidae; genus Indri; species Indri indri. Next base: position 571 of record RJWJ010045042.1, read on the forward strand.
GCATGATTGTCTGTATTTTTAATGTCAAAAACCAAAACAAAACCCTAACTAGACCTAGTTTGATACAAGTTAAGCATTGACAGCAGCTTGAGAATAACTTATTAGCTGGTAGCTGAGATAGGGCTTATGCCCAGATTGTTTTATTAAGCAATTATACTTGGAAAATTCCCAAGTGTAATTTCTCAGACTCCAAACTTACAGCCATCATATTTTGCTATTATAATAGCATTTCTAGCTCTAACATCCTAAAATTCTGTGATCTCCTTGTTATTGAGAAAAAGGGAGGTAGGGTGGAGGTGATCTGGGTCAGTTTTGAGTTCTACTCTGTAGAGTCAGGATGAACTTAGAAGTAGTTGGGGTCAACCTATGCTGTTCTTTCAGTCCGTGAGGACTTTTCCTGAGTCCCTCTGTACAGCACACACTAAACCACAGAATGTGCAGTTATAAAGATTAATTGATATCTTAAGAGCTGTTGTCTAGAAGTTGACATATGAAGCCCAGGACATGAAATCCAATTGCAAGTTAAAACTGAGAAGAGTTATCATGTCTTTCTGTCCCCTCTTCAATGGAGGACTAACAGGGAAGTAGGAGACAAGGCAGAAGACGTAATACTGTCCCTTATTCAGAAACAGACAAGTGTGATGATCAAGATCATGAACCCTGCAACCAAACATACCTGATCTTAAACGTAGGTTCTACCAGTGCACTGCCTGTGTGACTTTGGATAACACCATCTCTTGGAACCTCCATTAGCTCCCCTGGGAAATGAGAAGAATAAGAGTAGCTACCTGTACTCGTTCCCTGGCACTACTGGAACAAAGTGCCACAAACTGGGGGCTTAAAATGATAGAAATGTATGCTCTCACAGTTCCGGAGACGAGAAGTCTGAAATCGAGGTGTCAGCAGGGCCATGCTCCCTCCAAACGCTTGAGGGGAGAATCTTTCTTTGCTGCTTCCAGCTCCTGGTGCTGGCTTGTGACAGCATAACTGCAACCTCTGCCTCCATCTTTACGTGGCCCTCCCTCTGCATGGCCATCTCTCTCTTACAAGGAAGGCCACCCTAATACAGTATGATCTCCTCTTGACCCTTAACTTATGTCTACAAAGACTCTATTTCCAAATAAGGTCACGTCCTGAGGTTTAAGATGGATGTGAATTTTGGGAGGACACTATTCAACCCAGTACGCTACCTGCTAGGATTGGTGTGGGAGTAAATGCCACAGTGTGTGGAAAAGGGTGTTCAGCACAGTGCCTACCACAGAGCCACACTCAATAAATGTTGGCTGTGTACATGATGTATATGGGTATGTATAAATATATATGTATAGATAACTTGCTTACTGCTGGGAGCACGGCCAAGCTCCCTGCAAAAAACCGAGTCCCTTTGGTAGAGTTGCAAGGGATAAGAAAATAATAGAGAAACGGAAAATAATGGAAATAAAAGAATACACGGAGACAAAGGTGTAGTTTTATAGATTTATAAAGATTATAGGCAAAGCAGGAGCTCAGGGGGCCTAGATTTCTCCGTCAATCTCAAAAAGGCACGAATAAAGTCTTACATGGTCGTTTATAGGTAACAGTTATCAGTTGCCAGGGGTAAGAGATTTATATAACAGCAGGTAGTTCCTCTTAGGTTAACAGTTTTTCAAAAGGCTTCTACAGATCCCTTAACTAATTCTATCTACGTGAACAAATGGTTACAAAATCTTTCAAAGATTAACTTCTGAGGTAAATTTATCACTTAACAGAGGGGTTAAACAGATATATTGGCTCCGTATTTTCTTTATCAGGTTATTGTGAATGGAGACAGGTAGTCCGGAGTTTTAAGCAGGAACTGCCCCTTGGGCTGATTGCTTTTAGCCATAGGCGGACTGTTCAGGTGGCTGTCTGTTCGGGGCGGACACTCTTTTATCAGCTCTCATCCTGTAGTTTTTAACAGATCTGCTTTGTTTTACAAAGTAAATCCAAACCTTTAGGTCTGAGAAAGGTGGCACCTTGTGGGATACAGCTGCTACTGTCTTTTAGAGATGCTCTCCCAAGGTACAGCAGCTTTTGATATGCAAACCAACATGTTCACATATTCATTCAGGGCAAAGCTCTGCAAAACTCCTGAGACATATCCTGTCTGCAAATATATTAATTCATGGAGCAACAGTTTACTACATTTGTCAAAAGTTTATTTCACCAAATAGTAACTTTTAACGCTTTTTACTCTCTGTGAGTGTTGTAGTTTATTTCTGATTTTATCATATTTCCTCCTTTAGGCATGTAGTCATTCTTGTTTTCTTTTTCTCCAGGAGTATGTTGGATATTTGGATATACGTTGTATCCATTTTCTCGACAGGCAGTCTCTTATTGTATTGGTGATTTTCCCCAGTGAGCATTTTGCTCATCTTATTAGCTATTGAGAATCATATTTCCCTGATAGTCCTTTATGGTATTATAACGATCATTTCCTATAAATGAGCCATAGATTCTCCCAGAGAAGATACATGCTTTACTTGAAAGCTGTGACGTTCCGAATATGTCTTTTTATCCTTTCTTATTCATTATACTCATATCTTCTATCCAAAGGCCACTGTCTCTTCAGGCCTATACTGTGCCACTTGCTCAGGATTCTACATCCTCAGGAAATTCTTGCCTTTCTGCCCCACCCCCACCCTCATCCCCAGCTGGAGTACAGTGAATGGGCTGATGTGCATCTAGGACAACACTGGGCTGTCACTCAGACCATGAACTCTGCATTGGACTTTTCAGCAGGGCCCTGAGGTCTATGATCTGGAATTGACACTGACTAGAGTCCACGTTGGAGTCTAGAATGTACTCTGAGCTCTAGACTGAGCTCCAGGATGCACCTGGCCAAGCGAACACAGGCTCTGGGTTGGCCTGCACTCCAAGTACCTACCGTGGCACTGGATTCCAGGCTGGGTCCTAGGCTTAGCCACCCTGGACAGCCAAGGCACAACCCCAGACTCTGGACGTCTCCTAGTGGCGCCCATTTCTCAAATGAAAGGCAAGCCCATGGGCACATGGAAGGAAACACTGGACTATTTATTGCAAAGCAAGATTGTCAGCTCGCAAAGCAAGAAAAAGTGGTCAGGCCCCTTCTGTAACAGGGGAACCAAGGAACAAGACGAGACAGGGTGCAGGAAATGAGCTGATGCACAGAAACAGCCTCCTCTCCCAATGCTGGGAGCTTCCTCTCAAGAAAAATCTTCTGTTGTGCTGCTTCCACCTCTCTCTGGGAAGTGCTGGCAACATGCTCCCCAGGCTGAGGGCTCTGATGAGCACAAAGGAACTCCAGGAACTTAGATCCTCCTTAGGACTGAGCAGCAGTCTGTCTGAGAAGCCGGGCCCGAGTTGGTGGAAGTGAGTCAGTTGCTCCTCTGGGCCTCTGTCCTGGCAGGAAATGCAGAAGCTGTCCTTTCCTAAGTAGAGGATGGTTCAGGTGAGGGCAGCAGTAGCAGCAGGGATCCCACCAGCTCAGCTTCACCGTCCCTTCAGGATTAAGCGGGTTTTCCCATCTCCAATGAAGAACCTACAAAAGAGGCTCAGTGAGGTCTCTGAGCCTTGGAGGAGAGACCCAGCCCTTCATCGTGTATCTCCACCCCAGAGTTCTCCAGAGAGATGACTTCCTGAGCTTTCCCAACCTTCATAGCTAGATCCCCCTGGGGAGAGGGAGACAGTCTTTCCTATTTTGTTTCCAACCCTTTTCCTGACGATGGTCACTGCTGCCATTCTGAAAGCAGCAATTATCAGTGACGTATTTCACAGAGCCACAGGCCAGGTCCCGAGGGCCCCAAGGACTGCGGGCGGGCAGTGGTGTAGGCCATCTAGATCAGCCCAGCCCAGGCAGTGCGAGATAAGCCCAACTTGTATGGGCTAAGTCCAGACAGAGATCCCCGCACTACCTGGAGCAGAAGGAACAAAGTGTAAGAAGAGAGCCCAAGGAGAAGAGGTCAGACAGGGCAGAGGGAACTCGTTAGCGTTTCCTAACCGGAATCCACTATCCCCTTCTGGTAACATCACCCTTATTATCCACTGCACAGCCCTGGGGAGCACTGTCCACGTTGTATTTTATGTGAAGTCGTCTCCTGACACAGGTGCTGTTGGGGACACCATTTATATGGTTTTCCTATGTGGATGGGCCCCCTGGAGTTGTACCACACCCCTGCAGGCCCCACTCCTCCCCTGCACTCTGTGCTACTCTCAGTTGTTCGGGTAAAGGCTGGCCTCACCCCAGTTCCAGGGTTCAGCTCATGCTCCAGACATAGCCAACAAGAGTGCCTGAGCCCCAGAGCTGCAGTGATGGACTCAGAGGTGGGCATGTGACCCAAGCTGGGCCAGTCCAAATCAGTGAACATCAGACTCAGGGTTTTTGCTAAAGCTCTTGTTCTGTTTCCTCTGGAGTTGTTAAGCTGCTAGGATAGAAACCTAGAGAGTCTGGTGAGCACCTTCTCCTCTATTGGAGAGCCTAAGCAGGAAGCCCACACAGAAGAAAGTAGAGCCTATGAGAAAGTCCAAGTCCTGAAGACATTGCTCGAGCTCTATCCAAAGCCACCGCTAGCTGTGAACTTTTGGATTATGTGAGATCATGAATTCCCCTTTATGACATATGCTGTTGTGAGATGGGTTTCTGTCACTTGGCAACCAGAGGTCCTTCATAGAGCCATGTTCTTTGTGTCTGAAGAGGATCCTTCTTTCTCTCCAGACTGAAGTGAGAGCCTACCCTCCATTCCTGGATGCTCTGGAGCAGTCACCAGGTGCCCACCAGATGGGCCAGTGACTGAGTCACACTCCTACCTAATGAACAGTCCCACCAGCAGGGCAGCCAGGAGTGGGCCCACCCAGTAGATCCAGTGGAAGCTCCAGTGGTTGGCCATCACCGCAGGTCCAAAGGCACGGGCAGGGTTCATGCAGGCTCCAGACACATTACCCCTGCAAACAGCCGGCACACTGGTCACCAGGATCCCAGCCAGGCCCCACCTCCCCTCAAAGTCATGTCCCCAACTAGGCCTAGGGCGCACAGACCCAGAAACTCTCTGAAAAGTCCCATATCATGGACTCGGGTGGATCCCGAACACTGGGAAGCAAAAAGCCGTGGCTTTTCCCTGGGCATAGAGTCTGGCACTCCCCACACCCCCTAAGGGAAAAATGACCAGCAAAGAATGCCTGTTTGGTGATGGCAGGAAAAGGCTGGATCTCAGTCCTCTCCAAAGTCTATAAAGCGAAGTCAAGCAGTTGTCACCCACTTTGGAGTCAAGCTGACCTAGACTCAAAGCCCAGCCCAGCTAGTTCCAGCTGTGGGACCTTCGTTTAACCTCCTGTGTTTCAACTGAGGTGAAAGTGGCTATCCCATAGGTTGTTATCAGGAGTCAAACAGAAAATGCATACAGAGCCCATGCCTTGCATATAATTCATGTATAACAGCATTAGCTATAATCTAGCCAACTCGGTGAGACTTGTGCTACAAATTTGGGCTTTCAATCTCCTGCAGGGGGACTGTTCCCCAGGTCCCAGGTGCAACTCTCTAGTTCTGGGTCTGGATCCGCAGCCCATTCACTCAAGCTGGTGGGCCATGTGTCCAGCAACCAGTCAAAAGGCTTGTATGTGAACCTCAGACCACTAGGGGGCAGCAAAGCATGGCCACACCTTACACATTCCCCAGTCCAGCCTGGGCGGCTCCTCCCAAAGATGACAGAGCGTACCCAGGAGAAGGGCTAGACTACATTCTGTGTGCAAAAGAAAGGAAGGTGTTGTATATTAGGAATCCCCTTGTCTCAGATCTGTCACTTAATTTGCCACTGCCCATTGACCTTACTGTCCCTTCCATCCTCTCTGAGCCTCAGGTTTCTCATCTATAATATAAAATGAAGAAATAATCCCTGACCCAACTTTGTCTCCTTAAACCCTCCCGAAGACTGCTAGGGGGCTCAAAATCAAGGACCCGGTGGCTGTAGCTGCTCTTTGTCAGCCTGAGGCTAAAACCTGGCTTCCCGCTGGCTGAATGAACACAGCCTGCCAGAATGTTTTATTTACCAAAATTGCAAAACGTCACATAAAAATCCAGATTTCTGTATCTTTTTGAATAAAAGGGTTACCCCAGACCCATTTTCCGATGAAGCAATGACTGACTAGCGTTGAATTGACAGAAGTCCTTAAACACCGCAGTCCCCACCACTCCCTATTGTCTGCCCAGGGCCAACCCACTGCCCCCATCTGCAGCAGCCACCTGGCCCCTGTAAGTAGCTGAGTCTGTGACTTCAGGCCTGACCTCATCCAGAGCCAGGACAGCCCAGATCTGGGCACAGTTGTCCCATTGCCAAGGGACACTTACCCTGCCAGGATGTCCACGGTGACAGAGAAGCCGATGGAGAACGGGGCCAGAGGGCCCTTGGTCCTCTCATTGATTGCTCCCATGCACACGGCCAGGGCCAGCAGTATCGTCAGGATGATCTCTGCCCCCAACGCTCTTGCCACCTGCCCTTCCTCCTGGACTGTCACGAAGGCTGCCCCGGTTGCGTTCCAGAACCTCTCCTCAGGACTCACTGCCTGCAGAGAGAAGCTGCTGAGCCTCACAGCGGGCAGAGACACAGCTGGGAGCTGAGGGGAGGGGACCTAAAAGTGCACGCTGCCCACCTTAAGAGCCAGTGAAGGGTTAGGCCAACGCGCAGGTAGACACATCTGGGTCCATGTCCCAGCTCCCCAGGTTCTGACTGTGTGACTCAGGGTGAGCTATGGGACTTCTCTGAGCCTCACTTTGCTCATCTGAGGAGTGGGGATGACCCAGCAGTGGCTCCAGGGGTTATGGGCCTGAGCTTATGTAACTTAGATGGCCCTCTGAGAAAAAGAACATAAACACATCTGCTTGCAACCTTTACAAACACACATGATCGGGTGAACACAGCGCCGGGCCCCACAGGACCTTGGCAGGGGCCTGTGCAAGGAGAACCCTGCAGCTGAGATTCCATTAGCTCTGCAGGAAATGGGCCTCAGGTGGCCACAGCACCTGGAGAAGGAAGACAGTGGAGCACACAGGCTCCTGGGCTCCGCTGCTCGCCAGCTTGTCTGAACTTCGGCAAGTTACTGACTTCTCTGTGCCACCGTTTCCCCATCTATAGAGTGGGGGCGATAATGACAGCTCCTAGGTCACAGGTAAGGGTCTTGGCATGCCTGGCACACAGAAAACACTCTCCAAGGACTCACTGGTTTCTCATGAAGTTGCTGGGAGATTAAGGGAGTAAGTGGGAAGTGCTTAGCAAGGAGGGTGTGCTCCGTGAACAGCAGCTGCTGCTGCGCACTTGTCGGAATTGTGTTTGACAAGTTTCCATGTGGCAGGGCTTGAGGGCGAGTCTGGGCACCACTTTCCATAGAGAATCAGGGGGGAGATCCAGGCCGCCTTCCACGGACAGGGAAACTGGTGGCATGAAGAGACCAGGGCAGGGGGAAACACAAAATGAGACTTCGGACCAAAGCCTGCAGTGGACTAGGGCTGAGAGCTTCAGACACAGGCACAGCCGGGCTGATGGCTCTCCCATCCACCACACACAGCAAGCTAGGCCCAGGTCTCGAAGGGTCTCGGTTTCAACTGATACTTAAGGGCAGAAGGAAGGAGAGAAAGGGGGATGGGAAAGAAGAGGAAGGAAGGAGGGAGGGAGTCCATCCATAGATTTGTGTGTAGAGCTGTACAAATCCTGTGGCTGAGAGGAAGAGCTGGCCTTCCTGTTGTGATGGGAAGATGCCAACCATGAATATCCACTCCTATCAAAGGTAACTTAGTTTAAAGGCAAGCAAAGTGGAGAACGTACAGAAAATTCAGGAATTTCTCAAGGATAATAATCATATTCATCCTGAATCCTCAGTGCTTAGTGAGATGTTTGTAGAATGAAGGAACAAGTGAATGAGTGAGTGAATGAACAAAACAAAAAAGCCATTACAACTATCCTAATCAACTCCAAAGCCAAAAATGGGCTCAGGAAGAAGATGCCGAGTCCTGAATTTGCTTCACAGTCTGCAGGGAAGGGCTGCGTCCAAATGGAAACAGGGTAGGTTTGGAAGGGACAAGCCCCACAGAATGTGCCCCTCCTCAGTAGGAAAGGGTCCACCAAGTTCCACGGGCAGAAACAAGCCAAGAGTTTGGGATTATCCCAGTGCCCACCGTCTCCCCCTACACACACATCCAGCCGTCCCATAGAGCCGAAACCTCCAGCCCAGCCCCCTGGGAGGTCACCCACCTTGGCCAGGGCAGCCCCGATCAGCCCCCCGAGCAGCTGGGAGATCCAGTAGGGAACGAGCATCATCAGGGTGAGGCCTCCAGTCAGCATGGCCGCCAGGGACACCGCAGGGTTAAAGTGTCCCCCACTGTAACCCACAAGAGCAGAAGGAAGTCATGAGGCCACGGTCCACAGCCAACCACGACTCTGTCAACTGAGAGAATGTGTCCCAACCAACCCCCCAGGATGAGCTTGCAAGGCCAGAGTCAGTCCAGGGTCCAGCCCAGATAGGAAGAGGCACCAGAAGGCTGCCATTTTCCCTGAGGTGTCCAGTGATGAGGCGACAGACACGGGGGGAGCTAAGGGAAGGGGAGAGCAGCCCCTAAGCCTAAGCCCAGACCCCAGGGTGGCCTCAGAGGAAGAACATGCAGGGAGACTGTCCCTTAACTTCTTCCAGACTCCCTCAGAACTCCCTCCCACCTCCAGAGAGGCGGCTGCAGGTCAGACTGAGACCCCAGGCTCCGAGTTAGTAGTCCAAGAGCCGTGTCCTGGCCCCCCTTTGAGGGTAGCGAGGCTCAGAATAAGAGCTATCGACGGAACTGCTCAGCCAAGAAATACCCATTTGTGGCCTGAGAGTGTGAGGAGTGAAACTCGGAGGTTAGGATTCAGGTTGAAAATGGCGTTGAGAACTGGGGGTGGGAGTGAGGGCTCCTGATGGGGGCAGGGATTGGGACCGGGAGTTTGGGATGAGCATGGGAGCTAGACGAGTCAGAACCTGGGGTCGGAAGTTTCCAGTTGGCTGGCGTCTGCCTTGCTCGTGGGTAAAGAGCTTCCTGTTTACCAAGATGCTCAACCAGTCCCAGCCCCAGAGCCAGGAGGCCCCCAAGCCCCTGCACCCCATTGGTATATGTGTCCCAGCCCCACTCTGATGGAGGGACTGTGCTCAGAAGTTGGCGCGTTACATCCCTCTGGTTCCCAGGAAGAGATACCCCCCAATAAGAGGGAAAGTGACCCAATGACCCCCCACATCACAGAAGAGCCAAAGTGCCCCCAGAGATTAAGAGCCCACCGGTGAGCCTGCCCACCCCCAATGGACACAGGGCATTGAGCTGAGACTGGACAGAGGACCTTGGCTCTGGACAAAAGGACTTTGTCCAACACTCTGATACTTCTTGACCAGCTGCCCCTGGGTTGTCTGGCCCAGCTCTATGCCCAGACTCTCAGGTGAGCTTCCTGCATGATATGAAAGCACCAGCTAGTGCTCAGTCTCCAAAAGTCAGGAAAAGGGGCTGCTAGGCCCATCTGGCCTCAGGTAGCTCACCTGGGCTCTGCCAAAGCAAACAGGGTGCTTTGGCTTTCCAGGGGGATGGGGTGGCTTCCCAGAGATCCTGGACAGCTAGAACCCCTCAAGCCATTGGCCTCTCCTCCACCATCCCACCTGCCTAACCTGGGGAGAGACTATTACTGAGCGTGGCTCCAACAAGAGAGTGCTGGACGCCCTGAGGACCACACATGCTCCCTAGAATAACAGTCAAAATACTTTGTTCATTCATTCATTGTTCACTCAGCAAATATTTATTGAACACTTACTATATGCCAGGTGCTGTGCTAGGTACTTTACACACCTTACCTTGGGTCCATTCAACAACCTCAAAGTCAGTACCTGGACACAGGAGGTACTGAATCAATATTTGTAGAAAAAGTCAATGATTGAATAAAAGGTTGGTATTACAGAGAGGCAGCATACTACAATGCCAGAGAGATGGTCTCTCCAGCCAGCTGGCGTGCGTTCAAACCCCAGCTGTGCCACTGCATAGCTGTGTGACCTTGGGCAAGTTCATAACCTCTCTGGGTCTCAATGATCCCCACCTGACAAGGCTGCTGCAAAGCTATAATGAATTACTTCATGTATAGCAGATAGTACTGTCTCTAAAGTTAGTATATAATAAGTATCAGCTATTATTATTACCCACATTTATACCACTGCACACACACAGGTTCATCAACTTGCCCTGCTGACCCAGGTAAGATGTGCTTTTCACAGCTCACGTGCTTTTCAAGCCTCTCGCAGCCTCCCTTGGACATTGAAAGAGATGTTCTCTTTCCATTCTGGTTTTCTCAGAAACAGTATTTCAGTTTCCCTATTCAGATCTATGTTCTGATTGAAATTAAATATAGGCCAGCCTTGTCCCAGATCCTGCCAGGCGCCCCATTCAAGATCATCATTACAGCTGCCTCTCCTGGGAACCCACCGACCTCCCCACAGCCCTCCCCACTGAGCCCCCACCCAGGTGAGAGCTGAGCCAGAGGAGCCCTTCCCCTCTGCCTGCCCTTCTGGTCACCACTTGACTGGCCGGGGCCACTGCAGGTCCTTGCACACCCAAGTGGGGAAGCCCCCGTCGGTTCCTCTGCACATCTCTGCTTTCCCTAAACCCCTTGTAGTGGTAACAATAACACAGCAACCAGTACTGGCTGAGTGCTTGGGGCTGGTCTCACCTGATGTTCCCCAGTGTGGCAATGATGATCCCCAGGGCCAGCCCGTGGGCCAGGGCCGGCTGCAGCACCCCAGTGTCCGTCCCATTCTCGATGACAGACAGGCAGCCGATGAAGATGAAGAGGGCAGAGCCCAGCAGCTCAACCAGGCAGGGCTGCACCAGCCGCTCGTACCAGGACACATGCCACCTGTCACCCGTGCTCGGCTCCTTCACCTTGGCATTGCCAGTGTTAGAGTCACACATAGCTATCTGCCGCAGGAAAAGAGACAGTGGACATGGGTGGCAGGAGAGCCCAGACAGGAGGCCCCGACCCCCAACCTTGAATTCATTCGCAGCCACCCCTCGCTCTGCCAGGCTGCAGAGGAAGATGCGGCAGTGGGC
>RJWJ010045043.1:0-11918 GCA_004363605.1 Indri indri
AGTAGCTGGGACTACAGGCATGCGCCACCATGCCCGGCTAATTTTTTTTTTCTATATATATTTTTAGCTGTCCAATTAATTTCTTTCTATTTTTGGTAGAGACGGGGTCTCGCTCTTGCTCAGGCTGGTCTCGAACTCCTGATCTCAGGATGATCCGCCCGCCTCGGCCTCCCAGAGTGCTAGGATTACAGGCGTGAGCCACCACGCCCGGCCCTAAATGTCTTCATTTTTCTAAAACAAACTTACTGAGATATAATTCACATGTCATAAAATTCACCCATTTAAAGAGTACAAGTCAGTGGTCTTTAGTGTCTTTACAGAATTGTGCAATCATAGCTCTGGTTGCACAATCTAATTTTAGAACATTTTTATCACTTGCCATTCACTCTCATCCCTTACCCTCGGCAGTCGCTAATCTGTTTTCTGTGTCTATAGGTTTGTCTATTCCGGACGTTTCGTATAAATACAGTCATACAATATGTGTCCTTTGTGACCGGCTTCTCTCACTTAGCATATTTACAATATTCATCCATGTTGTACCATGGATCAGAGTTCCTTCCTTTTTATTACTGAGTAACACTCCATTCTATGGATAATGCCACATTTTGTTTATCAGTTTATGGACACTGGGTTGCTTCTACTTTTTGGCTCTTATAAATAATGCTGCTGTGAACGTTTTTGTCCAAGATCCTGTGTGGGTGTGTATTTTTATGTTCTTGGGTATATACCTAGGAGTGGAATTGCTAACTTATGTGGTAACCCTTGTTTAACACTTTGAGGAACATTTTACATTCTTATCAGGAATGTATTTCTGGATTTCAGCAGTCCAGTTTCTGCATATGTTTAAACCTCTTCTAATCAAAGAATTTTGAAGCTAGAAAGGGATTTTGAAGTCATTTAGTTCTAATGCAATTACAAGTGATTGGAATGAAAGTGCAAAGAGTTCTTAGCTTAAACAGCTCCCATGAACTCACGTTTTATTTATAGCATGTCTTTATTATGGACATTAATTTTAAGTATCTTCATTGGATATTTCATTAAGAAAATGGAAATGTTTTAGTGAATTTTATTGACTGTGAAGTAAATTTATGTGCTACGAGCCTTTTAAAAAAATTGACTTGTGTAATAAAATCACAGATAATCACAGAATAAAAATTCCCAAAGAAATAGTTAAAATGTGGTGATAAATGAGTTAATAAATTTTATCTGTGCATTTGGGAGCAGTAAATGTTAGTGGTGATTGTTCTTCCCACCTTTTCTTAGAAATTTCTCATTCTGCTCTCAGCTCCTCCTCTTGCCTCCTCCCCACCTACCGCCAACACTGCCCCCTTGCCCCAACCCATGTGACAGAGGATATGGCTCCAGTCCCACACTTTGCCAGAAAGTTACTGTACCCAACATGAGTAATTTTAAAGGCTTTTGTTTTAGTAGAGTAATACGTGCATTTATAGCTTATGTAAATAAAAGTTTTATAATATAGCTTTATCTGTGTGGTATTTTAAATTGCCTGTAGTTTGAAAATTAAAAATCTAATAATCATAATCATTACTCACTTCTAGGGTTTCTTGATTAGCTGTGTTTGGAACTGCTACCGCTACATCAATGGCAGGAACTCTTCTGATGTCCTGGTTTATGTGACCAGCAATGATGCTACGGTAGGTGTGATTCTCTCTTAAGGTGGAGATCTCCCCACGCCTCTGCTATGTGATGGCTTCTAAATGTTGTAGTGTTCACTCCATCTGTATTGTCGTTGAAGCATACTCATGAGCTGCTTAGTCATCAAAGGATTCATAATTAAATGAGATGTATTTTGTTTTCCTTACAGTATGTTAAAATCTAGGTGGCGCTACTCTGGTTTATCCTTTTTTTCTTTTTTTTTTAAGACAGAGTCTCACTCTGTTGCCCAGGCTAGAGTGCCGTGGTGTCAGCCTAGCTCACAGCAACCGCAAACTCATGGGCTCAAGCAATCCTACTGCCTCAGCCTCCCGAGTAGCTGGGACTACAGGCATGCGACACCATGCCCAGCTAATTTTTTCTATTTTTAGTTTGGCTAATTTCTTTCTATTTTTAGTAGAGATGGGGTCTTGCACTTGCTCAGGCTGGTCTCGAACTACTGAGCTCAAACAATCTGCCCGCCTCGGCCTCCCAGAGTGCTAGGATTACAAGCATGAGCCACCGCGCCCGGTCCTGGTTTATTCTTAAAAATATTACAGATGGGTAATATATGTACCCTACCCACATTTATGTATCTTAAACATGAATTATTAAACCATGGTATATAATTGTAGATACTGATTCTGCATAGTACGACTATACTATCTTATTTTACATGTGGAAGTAAACTAAGAAGTGTGATTTTATAGGTTGATAAATAAGAATGGCAGAAGTTACTGTATCTTTATAACTTGCCCCTTGCCTTGCGTATGAAAGCTTTAGTAAGAGAATTTAGATGATCTCTATTCTGCTGCTAGTTGTTCATACGTAAAAATTGTAAACCTATCAGATAAGATTTTGGGAAATGTGTCTTCATTGGAAGAGTCCATGAAAACATTTGTTCTTTATGTAAATTGTCTTGAAACTGCCTGGCTTGAGATAAGATAAAAGTGTAAGACCTCTGGGTATTTTACAGATGGAAATATTTTATTTTATTTATTTATTTTATTTCAAAATATTAAGGGGCCTCTAGGAATTAAACTTGCTATGTCTCCACCATCTTTGTATTGAGCACAGTGCCTGATGAAATGCTTGGTGCCAGCAAGTGCCTGATGAGCGGTTCGTGGCAAGGATGGGGATGCAGGATGTGACTATGTGGGGTGGGGCTGGAGGAATGGGTCAAAATGGATAGGGTTGGAAGGGATAGAATGGCCTGGATAGCTGACAGGACACACACAAGTGGTAGGTCAGATCTAAACTAGAACAAGTTTTGTGCTTTGTTTTTAAAATTCTGGTGACTTGCTCACTCTGAGCTTACCGAAATAATTTAGCTGTCCCTTACTTTACTTCCTTGGGTAGAAAACGGGAATAAACCAATTTCATGCTGTATGGTAACTATATGGATGTAAGCGAGCATTACTGGGAACTTTGTGGGGATATCTAAAGCATGTTACGCATAAATATTAGTAGTTTTCCGAAGTGTTCGCCAAACATTCCTTGGGTCGAATCAAATGCATGTGAGTGTGAGCAGTGGTTTAAGAATAGACTCTGCTGTGATCAGAAACACAAAACTCGGCATACCCAGCTGCCGAGGAGGCCCTTTTTGGGGCCTGCAGAATCCTATACACTGATGACAGTAAACACATGTTTTACTCAACCCTTTAAAGAATTCCTGTTGGGTCAGTAAGTCTCTTTAAAGAAATAACTGTTCAAAATTGCTGTAATTACTGGCGTAAGAATTTTTTTCCTTCTAAGTCATTGGATATTTAGTTACCTGTAAGTTTCTTTTTTTCTGTCTTTTCTACCCCCCCCCCCCGCCGGCTTTTCCTTAAAGTAACAACAACAACAACAAAAAACTCAGTACAGTTATTGTCCTGCTGAACTAATGAAAAATCTGTGAACAGAGTTTGAGATTTTTGAGGAACCAATAAAGTTAAACAAGATATATTAGAACCTCATCCTAAATTTCATGGTATATAGAGCTTATGAAATTGTTAAGTTTTAGAAGTATTTCAGAGAAGATAATGCCCATGTTGCATGTGCTTGTTTTGATACACTTTTGGTTATTTTTTCAGTAGAAGTTTTGTGGAAATTAGGGTGTCAGAGACTTTAAGAACCGTGAAGAAGTCCTTAAAATGCATTCTACTAGCCTTTTAGAGAAACCTTTTAGTTTTCCCCTTTGAAAGAGAAAATATTAAAAGATGTGGAATAATAAGTTTTATGTAGGCTTACTTACAAAATTATAATAATTAGTTGTACTTTTTAACTGGACATTCCCTGCCCTTCTAACAATATGCCTCTTTTTTTCAGAAAGGCTTGCGACTGGGCAGTAGTTTGTAGTAGCTCTTAATATAATTTGGGGCCATAGACTCTGACCAACTGTGATTGTTGTGTATTGACACCAGGTGCTAGGGAATTGTTTGATGGTGATTATTGGTCATTATTCTCTGTCATTTTGTATTGTCTTGCCATTTTTAAGATGAAGAATCTGAGTTGCTTATTATTTTCTTCAATTTCCCAGTAAACCATTTTTTTCCCTTTTGTTTTTAAAGAATTATATTCCTGGAAAAGGGGAATTTATCTTTTCTTATAACTCTGTTGTATTGGCAGTCCAGTCTGAAAGATTGGGGATGATCACCACCCGAAAACTCCACTTTCTGACAGTTTTTTAAAAAGATTTTTAAAAAAGATAATGGGATTGTGGTTACTTTTTTTAAAGAGGACTTAATTAGACCTCCAAAAATAATAATTAACTTAATATCATGAAATATTCAGTAAGTGCTCAGGTTTCCATTTGTCTCGTAAATGTCATAGTTTTCTACCAGTTTATTTGAAACTGGGTCTTGGGTCAATATGTAGTTTAAGTCTCTATACTTTTTTGTTGAAGAAATTAGTTTGTCCCCCACTCTAGATTTCTGATTGCATACCTATAATGTAGTTCTCTGAATTTCCCGTAAGTTAGTAGTTGGATTTGGAGGCTTTCCATATTCAGGATTTTTTGTTTTTGTTATTTTTTCGCAGAACTGTTTCATAGGTGATAATTCGTTCTTCCAACAAGAAGCAGATAATGTCTGGTTGACCATCTTTTTGGAATATCAGCAACCATTGATCTTAATGGCTAGATTCATTGATTCATTAGGATTATAATATAGCATTCGGTCATTCCTATTTCATTTATTAGCTAGAATGTTTCTATAAAGAGATACATTCCCTCATGTACTATTTGGCTACCCATTGGTATGACACGGAAAAATATCCTTGGTTTTGTTCTCTTTATTTATCAGTTTTCTATTTATCAGTTTTCAAAATGAACTGATCCATCCTCTATTTATGACCAGTAAGGTTTTTTTTTTTAAGTAATAAATGAACTAATGAAGAGTGGGCATGTCCGGTTGAGCAGTACAATCATTTTGCTAAATTTTATAAGTAAGCCTAAATAAAACTTGTTGCATACCTATTTTTAATCTTTCAAGGGGAAAAATAAGAGCTTTCTCTAAACAGCTAGTACATTATAGTTAATATCATGTAAAGCTCAAATTGTGCCATTTTTGACCTGTTGGATCTTCTTCACGTTGGTTCCTGAGTCTCTTGACATGACCTTGGTTGTCTTTGATCGCCCCTTTGTTGTCTGGAATGACAAGATGTTCTAGGCTCTTCTTGTATGTTTCTTGCCCCAGAAAGCAGCCATTTTTTCCAAGGAGCCCTGCCTGTGTTTGGTGGGAAATGATGTCTAAAGACCATAATCTGGATTTCCAGGATAAGAGGACAGGTTGTTTTTTTTTGGTTTTCTGTCCTCTCTTCTCTCCTCTCCTCCTGTCTTTGGGTTTTTGTTTTTTTTTCCTCTTTCTTTCTTTCCGTTCTTTTCATTTCTTTCTTTTTATGAGACAGAGTCTCACTCTCACCCAGGCTAGAGTGCAGTGGTGTCATCATAGCTCAGTGTAGCCTTAAACTCCGGGGGTCCAGCGATCCTCCTGCATAAGCCTCCCAAGTAGCTGGGACTACAGGCGTGCACTAACATGCCTGGCTGATTTTTTTTTTTTTTTTCTATTTTTTGGTAAAGACAGGGTCCTGCTCTTGCTCAGGCTGGTCTCAGAACTCCTGGTCTCCCAGAGTGCTAGGATTACAGGCAAGAGCCACCATGCCAGTCTGGTTTTGTTTGTTTTTGTTTTCGTTTTGTTTAAAGATTGTTTTGACTAAGAACTAAAGGAGTTAAAGTTAACATTGTAAGTTAAGAAAACCAAATTTACCGAAGCCTGCCTGTGAGACCCCTAAATGGGTGTTGGAATGATCTAGTTCTGTCATTTTCCCTGGTCTCTATAGTGACATTAAGAACCTCACTTCATGTAGATGTATGTTTCTCTTTTGTTCATATTTTTATTGTGAATCCACATTTACATAACATGTTGTGCCTGACTTTCACTTCCTATCAAACATTAGGCCAGATGGCTTTTCTCCCAGGCTGAATAGTTTCTGGTTGACCTCTGTGGCAAGATACTGGGGCTCTTGTTGGTAAGAAATAAATGTGCTTTTTCCCTCTTCTCTAAGACAGCACCCATATTACTTATCCAGATAAGTACTTTCCCAAATTCTGCTCAGAGAAGGGATAGAATTGAGTTATTAGATATTGGAGATCATTCCCTGGCTTAATTTCTCTTCCAGTTTCCCAACTAAACCAAACCAAAACCTTTGAAAGGAACGCCTAGGACAGAGGGTCACAAGCTTCTTCTCTGTTTACAATGCCGATGGGTCTTAGTGTTTTTTTATTTTGCAGTTCCCTTAGGCCATGAAAATAAATACCTAACTGTTCATTTTATTAAATAGTCATTGCAAATGACTTAATAATAGTGGTTCGTGCAGTATCTAACATGTTGGAGTGTTTTCCTTGAAGCTTTAAAATATCCTGAGGTGCCCCTGGAGTCACTGCAGTTCCCTGGGGCTTCAGCACACTGGTGGGTGCCTTAGGGAGATGCACCCTTCATTTTAGGACAGGGTTGTAGAAATCACGTAGTCGATACATACTATGTAATGTCACCTTCTCTCCCTACCGCCATCAAAATTTGGCCATAAGAGGAAAAATACTAAAATATTAACCAACACTAACCATGTATATTATGGAAATAGATTTCTTTCACATTAAACTTTATGCAAATTGAGCTTTTAAAAACTTTTAATCTATGCAGCCTTGTTTTGCTAATACTAATAAAGATTTGGGTCATGCATTCTGGTTTTTTTTTTGACGGAGTCTTTCTCTGTCACCCCAGCTAGAGTACCGGCTAGAGTACTATGGGCTAGAGTACTGTGGCATCAGCCTAGCTCACAGCAACTCCTGGGCTTACCAATCCTCCTGCCTCAGCCTCCTGAGAAGCTAGGAAAAAGGCACACACCACCACACCCAGCTAATTTTTCTTTTTTCTTTTTTTTTTTTGAGACAGAGTCTCACTCTCTTGCCTGGGGTGAGTGCCATGGCGTCAGCCTAGCTTACAGCAACCTCAGACTCCTGGGCTCGAGCAATCCTATTGTCTCAGCCTCTCGAGTAGCTGGGACTACAGGCATGTGCCACCATACCCGGCTAATTTTTTTTTTCTATATATATTTTTAGCTGTCCAATTAATTTCTTTCTATTTTTTGGTAGAGACGGGGTCTTGCTCTTGCTCAGGCTGGTCTCGAACTCCTGAGCTCAGAACAATCCGCCCGCCTCGGCCTCCCAGAGGGCTAGGATTACAGGCGTGAGCCACCGCGCCCAGCCCAATTTTTCTATTCATTATAGAAACAGGATCTCGCTGTTCCTCAGGCTGGTCTTGAACTCCTGGCCTGAAGCCATCCTCCCACCTCAGCCTCCCAGAGTACCTTGCCTGGCTTCATGCATTCCGTTAAATCTAAATGTAGGGAACCTGATTTCCTTGGAATTGAGGCACTTTAAAAGCAGATTGATATTTAACCAAAATGATGTCTGAAATTCCGATTCCAGATAATAGAATCATAGTCTTGGGTAATGTAGAAAAATTCCTAACTATTTAGGGATAAATAGGAAAATTGTAAACTTCCTTGAGTCTATTATGCCATGTAGGTCTTAATCTACATTAACATTCTATCCAAATTTCCTGTTTTGACTTTAAAAAATATTTTGCTATGTGGGGCCTTCTTTTGAAAACCATAGTTAAGAAGAAGGTCAGTGACCCGAGTGAAGGCTACGTTATCTCCCCAGCAGCCATTTCCCAATAGGTTCTCTTTGACGTACTAGAGATTCATTAACTGACCTTGGGCTCTCAAAAAGCCACAAAACAAGTCATTAGTTGATTAGTAGAGGGTGGGGGTGGGGTGCAATTTAGTAGTGGTCAAATTAACTTTCAAAAATCGTGTATAAAGTATTCTGGTTTTTTCCCACTACTTAAAAGAAATCTGGTGGTTCATTACTTCTTAGTATAGGTTGGATATGGTTAGAAACAAGCTCTTGTCCAGGTAACATGACTTCTGTTTGTTTTTCCCCAATATAGAGAGACAAAGTGGGGAGGGCATGAGCTAAATTAATAGCAGGAAACATATTTAGACATAAGAAGTTACTTTATACCCGAGTACCTACTGTTACCAAGGTGAGCATACAGTTTTCATTTTGGCAGATTCCTCAAAAAAGTCATAAATAACTTTCTGAAACAGTTTGGGAAAGGCTTTGCCAGAAAGGTAGTCACTAATCTGGTTCTTCATTTAAGATCCCTCTCAGTCCTATGCGTACCAGATTCCTGTACTTTAGAAACACCTCACAGATGGAACAGCTTTCCTCCACTGTCGCATGCCTAAATGAACCAGACGGTCCTCGGACAGTGAGGGAGGAGAGGAGGAGAGAGAAGATTCCCCAAGAATTGGACAAGAAGAGTTCCATTTCTAGAGTGTTTGGAACTCTAGCCTATGAACGTTGGCTTTGAAGTTTCTGCCTATTAAGTTCTGTAATATAAGAGGGAGATCTTGTTAGTTATATGTCAATTTTATGTATCATTTTTCACTTATAATTTGCTGTTGAATACTTTGATACCTTTCAGCCTCTTTTTTCTTTTAATTTTAAAAGAATAAGACAAATGTGAGAAGCTGATGTAGACTTGGTAAAGTCCCAGATCAGCTGAGGGCAGCTCGAAGACTTTCCGAGGGGCAGTGAGGAGCAGGGTTACCAGAGGTCTGGCCCGGGGCAGGAGTGGAGGGGATGGAGGGGGTGACTGGAGAGAGCCGTAAGAGGTGGAAGTGATAGTTGGTCACTGAGAGGAGATGGGGTGACACAGTTCTCCAGGATCTCTCTTGTGTTCGACTGTAACTTACAAAGTCACCTTATTTGCAGGGTAGGGTGACACCTTGAACATCATCTGGCCCAGCCACCTTTTGATGCCCTCGACATCTGTGCCCCTGCCAAAGGGCTGAGCGACTGTAGTGACGGTCCACTCTCCTCCGCATTGATCGTACCTGCTGCCCTGTAGTGTTTGTGTTGTGGGTTTCTCCCCAAGTGCTTGTGTAGCGGTTGCCTCCCTCCAGGCTCTGTGCTGAGTGTGTTACATAGATTAGTTTACTAAGTTTCCTGTTAATCCCTGTGTTACAAAGTAGGCAATTGAGGCAGCAGGTGGGTGACTTTAGATCACAGCTGGTGTGTGGCAGGAGGGGGATTACAACCTCAGCAGCCTGGCTCCCATCTCCTCTGAGCCGTCGTCTCCTCCAGGACTGTCGTCCCTGTCGTCCGATTGGACCGCAGCTGGGGCCATGTGTTCTCATCACCAGTGCCTGGCTGTGTGTGACCAGGATGAAGAGCGAAGCAGGTGGACACTTGTTCATTTAGACAGCTCTTCTTGAGTACAGTCACAAACTTTAAAAGCAGTGAGACTTTTTTGGTTTTGTTTGCTAGTTTGTGCTTAAAATCACCATGGAAAGGAGGCATGGATGACTTAGAGGAAAGAGGTGGAAGAAAAGGAAAGGTTAAAAGTAAACTTTGTAACCCCCAGGGCAGCCGCCTTGTCTAAAGTTGTGCTAAATAGTCCTGCTTTCCTACACCAGACCCCCTGCATTTTTCCTCATATTGTCACACGTGCACACGGCCTCAGATATACTTGTCTGTTGGTTCTAACGTAAAAGCATCTTGGGTGAGATTGGACTAGATGTGATGTCCCTGAGATTTCCCCCTGAAAGCTTTGCCTTGGCTTTCACGTGGGTTCTGAGGTTTAGGGTGACAAAGTGTGACATTAACTCTGTTGTATTTCTTTCCTTCTGCATAATATTCTTCCATCAATAAAATGCAGCATTTTTTTAAATGTCCCTCTATTTTCTCAGTACTTAAATATATTTATCTATAAATATTTAAACATGGAAACCATTTTAACTTTCAATTTGTGCTGCTGTATTATTTTTGTATTTCTTCCCAAATATTTTCTGCTGGAAATTATCTCTGACCCATGTAACTTTCCAGATATTTCCTCCCAGGGCCACTTTTCTAGAAAACTACATGTGTACTTTTAAACCTTAGGAGGCTTTGGGTCTGGGGATCCCAGAGTTGCGTTAGAGAGAAGGCGTCTGGAGCAGTCGGATTAACAACGCATGGTGTCTGAACCCTAAAGTTCTGGAATAACATTTCAAATAAATCTAGTTTTCATTGTGAACTATTTTACCTTTAATAAACACACAGAACCTCTTATTTAATAACACGTGAGTCCATATTGATTTTACTGTAGGGACAAATGAGGCATTTAATTTTATTTTTTTACATTCTAAGAAAGGTTTCTGGAAATGTGCCTTAAGGAAATAACAAAAAATGTATAAGATGTTCAGGCAGCATTGTTTTTAATAGCAAAAGTGTCTGGTCTAATTGTCTAATAACTGGAGAGTGGTTTGGGCATACCCACTTAATAAAATGGCTTTATTTCCATAAAAGTTATTATGAATAGTGTAACAGCAGAAGAAAGGCTTGTGGTATTTTAAAAAGCAGAATAAAGTATTGTGGTGACAGCTATGAAGAAAGAAAGCTTGTAGACAAAGATTAGATTGTAATAGAAAATTAAACAGTTGATTTGTTGAGCAGTAGAAAGAGGAGATGTTTCTCCCTTTCCATTAATGCAAGGGCTGGGTAGGCAGGGACGGGTGTGGGAAAGAGGAAGTGGATAAAACAGGTAGGGGGAAGGGGAAGTGGGTGAAATGACAGTCCGAGGTCTGAGGTTCTGAGCGGTTCCTGCAGCTGTTCTTTTCTAGCCCAAGTCCTGTAGCCGCAGCTGAGTGGGGATTGGAGCCCCTTGGCGTGGTGTGTAGTCATGAAGGAGATGTGTACAGTAGGTGGCGTAGCAGGTTCAGGCTTGGGGGACACGTTACCATGGTGATAGCTCACTGCTAGGTCCTTCTGTTTTCTCAGTACTCACATATCTAATATTTATCTAAATATTGTAAACGTTGAACACACAAAACCATTTTAACTTTCAGTTTGTGCTGCTTTATATTATTTTGGTATTCCTAAATATTTCACCAGTGAGAATTTTTAGACCCAGTTTGAAAGATTTGAGGTATGAATTCTTATCTATATTATGAATAGAATCTGTCAAAGAATTTGGATAGCTTCTCTCCTGAGAGTTAAGGGAAGTAACGTCTTCTTCCTATAATATTAGGTGAGGATAACTTACAGCTGTTTTGCAGTGAATTGAGTATAAGATCAACTTCTATCTTATTTGCCTTTGACAGTGATTCCTTACTATAGATGGGGGGAAAGCATCTCATTAGAATCCCTCCAGATTTCTGCCCCCTCCCCTGGATATTAGATTCATTGAATTCTGGGTGCCATCAGTTGTAAATAGCACTGTTATCTTGTTGTAAGGTGCTGTTAATTATAAGGCACAGCCTAAATCCAGAGATGTTAAAATGTACAAAAATGTGTACCTTGGCGGAGGGAATATATATTATATATGGAATATATATATATATATATTATATATAAAATATATATATAGCACACATGTGTTTACTTATAATACATATTATAGGTGGGGGCATTCAAAAAGTTTGAGAACAATTTTTCTAGATGTCTTAAAGGTAAGCCCAGACTTTATATTTGTGATGATTCTATCCCAAATTCCCAAATGGTTATTTCAGTTAATCATGGAGATTCATGATTCAGTTATCTCCCCTTTCCTGTTTGGCCTGAGTAAAGGAAGCTCACATCTAAATAGGCAAATGTGTTATGACCAATTTAAGACAAACATTTAATGTAAACATTGCATGTTTCAAACAAGATGTATTATAGGCAATTAGGGATG
>RJWJ010045044.1:0-11902 GCA_004363605.1 Indri indri
AAAAAAAAAAAAAAGAAAGGAGAGAGAAAAGAAAGGAAGGAAGAGAGGGAGGGAAAAGCAAGGTTCAAGGGAAGAGGTGTAAAGTAAGGCAACGTCAGAAACTGAGCAACAGGAGAGTC
Source organism: Indri indri (assembly GCA_004363605.1). Taxonomy (NCBI): domain Eukaryota; kingdom Metazoa; phylum Chordata; class Mammalia; order Primates; family Indriidae; genus Indri; species Indri indri. The sequence continues at coordinate 120 of RJWJ010045044.1, forward strand.
CTGGGGGGAACAAGCTTGGTCTGGTACAACACTCAGTCCCAGGACATGGAAAAATAGTTCCATTTCTATTTGTCATCTAGCCACCAATTCCCAATGGAGATGGTGTTCTTCAGTAATTGATATGTCAGGGAAGCCGTAAAGAGCACAGCAGGAGGTATCTGGAACTAAACACTGGGCTGGATAACCCATGGTGTGAACAAGGAATTCATGCCAGTTACTCTTATCAACCCACTGCTGGGTGCCCATTTTCAAATTCCATCTCCTGGATTTTCCCCTCTAGAGGGATACAGAAGGATAGCATCAGTACCCAAAGGTCTAGGGACAAGAAAAGCAAGGTGGAATTTCAAATCTAGAAAATGTCCACAAAAATAGCCCACTCTGACAACGTCCTAAATGTCCCCACTGGTGGACCTTCGGCTCCCAGCGTGCTGGAGGATCAATGCGAGGAGAATGGAGGAGATGGTGAATGGGAATCTAGCCAAGCCTGGCGAGAGTTGAGGATTGAGTAAACTGACCAGGACTAGCCATGGCCGCACAATTGTAAGTGGACACAATAAACTCCACCATCTACTGAAGGAACAAGTAAGCACAGTGTCAGTGACTTCTAAACAGGCACAACTCTTGGGGAGGTAATTCACAGTGATGTGGATTCTGTGTGAGTTAGGGCAGATGTTGAGCTATAAATAGAACCCAGCAACCAGGGAAGAGGAGTCCGAAAAAACTAGGTGACTAGGATTAGGGTTCAGGATTACTGACCTGGGATCAGAGCTGGGCTCCAACACAACGGTCCTGGAAGGAAAGTGGGCCCCTGCATGGTGGTATGAAAGGAGGGGCTGGAGCTGGTTCCTTGTCTAGCACCCGGGGCTCTGACAATTCCTTTCTGAACCCAGGTGGTCTGACCTGGAAAACAGAGTCAGGGAAACAGATTTATACAGACCTTCCCTGCTTCCCTTCTCCCCCAGAGGAAGGGAGCTCTCAATACAACATAAATCTTGGTTCTCATTGGCTCAAGGATCAGACAAGCTGAGTGAACAGCTGGCAGATAACTATGCTGAGTCAGACCAGGAAGCTAATAAGAATCTACACCAGGAGTCTCCAAATTCCCCCAATTTGGAGGACACACACACACACACACACACACACACACACAGATAGAAAGATCTGTGGCCTAATCGAGAATTTTTTATTCATAAATGCAACTGCATGAGAAGTATTACAAAAGTATAAAAATCAGCTTATGTTCTATTACATACTTACTGAATAAAAATATAATGACATGAAGTTCATTTTGCCCCAGAAAATTAAAGCTATACGGAGGCAATACCAATAGATCGTTAGGATAAAGCTATCATGCAATGTCATTAATTAAGCAAAGAATAAATATTTATTGACCATTACTATGTGTAAAAGATGCTACGTTCTGTGGGAGATTTGAGAATAACTAAGATGTTGCTCCTACACTCAAGGGACTTTTAAACCAATGGCAGGGGTTGGGGGACCCCTGGGGCAGGGCTAACACATGTTAAGCACTGCACCTATGCCCGTGGGCCTTTATGCTCAGTCTAGAACCACAGAAGCCCACTCTGCCGGGGTGCATGGCAGGCCAGCGGCTCTGAGGAATGGCCCCCAGGAACACCCCTCAGCCAGTGACTCTCAGGAGTTGATCTATACACATCCTGGCTCCTTTGCCCCTCAGGTGGGATAGTTCTGTGGTGTGTGTTTGTACTGCTTCCAAGAGTTTCCTCCTGGGATAAGCTCTGGTCAACCACTGTGTTAGTGGCTTAAAAATTTAGCCTTTATTGTCTGCGTCCCTTTCTCCACTCCATTACTGGTATCCCCAGTAAGTCAATGACTTACTCTTGAATCTTTACTTGAAAAAAAAAAGCAGCAGCAGCTTCTAGGGGAATCTAAACCCAAACAAGCACCTACTGTGTAGCATGTACCATGCTAACGTATGCACATGTGTTATCTTGCTTAGGTCCTTTAGCAATGGGGAATTGCACAGAGGTAGGAGGCATCCCATAGTGAACCAGAGCTGGAGGTACATACGTGTGTCTGGAAGGCAGATTATCTCACCATCTTCACTCTTGGTTTTTCCTTTCTTGCCCCAGCCTTGTCTCAGCCATGAAGAGAGGCTCTAGTGTGGGGTTCTATGTCAATACTTAGTCTGCTGTGAAAAGGTTACAAATCCTCCCAGAAGCTAGAGAAAACTTCGATCTCAATGGGCCTCTGATCCTGAAATTGCTCCTCCTCAGATCTTCCTCAAGGCATCTTCTGATGGTCATGGCATTTCCCTCCCCCAGCAAGAGATTTTATTCTCAGTGCCCTCAAAGGTCTGCTCAAGGAAAACCATCTCCATCATGCGGCATGGGTGTGAGAGTAACTCCACCTCCCATCCGTTCCATCCATTCCCCATTCCGCCCAATTATTCATTCAATGGATATGTTGTGGACCATGTTCTATGTTTGAGTCATCGTGCTAGGCACTGGGACATGATGGCAGCAAGGCACAGTTCCTCCCCTCAAGAAGCGTGCAATCTAGTGATGTTCCATCTGTGAGAAGGGAGGAGGGGCTGTAGTAGCTCCACCTGCATTTCCAGGGCCTTTTCCTTCAAAGTCGATCATTCCCAGTTGGAATGATGGGATGGGCAGGCACCTGCGAGAGATATGCAGTCAGTCCGACCACAGCCACGGTTTCCACCCCCCTGGGGCATGTGGACCTTGGCTTTGTGGTCATCCAGGCATGACTCATTCCCCACCCCGTGCCCTCCACCCAGGTAGGATGAGCTCCCAGTGGTTCACTAGAAAAAGGTGTTTAAAAAGTCCCAGAGCCAAACAGAGACTATGCCTAATGGAAGAAGAGAAGTAACCCCTCCACTAGAGCCTCCCTGCATGGCTGAAGTAAGGCTGGGGCAAGAGAGGGGAAACAGAGAATAAGGACGGTGAGATAATCTGTCTTCCAGATTATTTGTAACTGGAGGACTAACATGTCTGCTCACAGACAGGACATTAAAAGAACATGTGAACCAGAAAGGAAGTAACTACTGAATGGAAGATCTGAGGCCAGTAGGAGGAATGAGACCAAAAGGCCTAGTAGAACTTGGGGTTGGCTTTGAGGGGAAGGAAGGATGCATCTCTGCTGAGGATAAGAAAGAGGGAACAGGAACAAGGATGACCCTGACAGATTCTGATTAGAAGAACACAGACATTGCAAGAATCCAGACACAAAGAGGCAATAGATATTTCTTCATTTTTGACTGTCTAAACTCCAACTATCCTCCCAGTCAGTTAGGGGGGGGTGTCCCTTTGTGTGTAGTGCAGGCCCCCCCCCCACATCCCCACTCCATCTCATCCCATTCCACCAGCCCCCAGGAAGCCCGGGTATGGTCCATGGCTCATGTTCAGTCAGTCAGAAGCTCTTCCCAGGCCTTTCAATGCAGTGACTAAAATGCAAAAGTAAAGGGGAGATGTAGTCATTACCTACTGCTGCAGAACAAATTGCCCCCAAACTTAGTGACGTAAATATTTATTTTCTCAGTGTCTGTTGGTCAGGAACTTGGGAGCAGGTGAGCTGGGTGATTCTGGCTCAGGGTCTCCTATGAGGTTGCAGTCAAGGTATTGGCTTGGCCTGAAGTCAGGTGACTGGGGCTGGGAATCACCTCCAGGATGGTTCACTCACATGACTGTGGGCAGGAGGCCACAGTTTGTCACTGGCTGCTGGCAGGAGGCTTCAGTTCCTCTCCAAAAGAGCTCTCTGTGGGGCTTCTTGAGTGACCTTATGGCACAGCAGTTGGTTTTCCCCAGACCAAATGATTCAAGAAAGAGAAAGGCAGAAACCACAGCATCTTTTACAATCTAGCCTTGGTAGTCACACAGTGTCATTTCTACAATATCCCACTAGATGCACAGGAAAGCCCCATCCAATGCAGGCAGGGAGTACCAGAGTGTGAAAACCAGGGGATGAGGATCCTTGGGGGCCACTCTGGAGGCGACCACATCCATTCACGGCCAGTCGGCTGTCCAGTATCAGCGTCCCGCAGTGGAGTCCATGGCAGCAGCCATGGGAGCACCTGGCCAGATTCCTCCTGCAGCTTTCACACCCCTGTGGGTTCTGCTTATTTCCCCAGCTTGCTCCTCCAGCCTCCTGTGGATTCTGTTGGCTTTCACATCCTTCTAAAGCCCTTGTTTTGCTACAGACAACAAGGCTAGTTTCTGTTTGCAATCAAGAACCTTAATCGGGATAGACGACATTGACCTCCAGGAAGTTGTTGGTGAGCTCATGTGGTGAGAGTAAGGGAGAAGATGCACTGAGGTCTGAGGCTTAAAGAGAGTGAAATTTAGCAAAGGATGTCGTGAGGGACTTAGGCTGGAGCATCCAAGAGGAAAATGGAAGAATTATTGAGCAGCTGTGAGAACCAACAGGGATTTATGGAAAACCCAGTTGAGGGATCAATGCAGAACAGGTTGTTCTTTCCTTTTCTTTTTTTAAAAATTTAATTCAACCAAACACCCTCTCCTTTTAGTATAGAAACCATTGGACTATTGAAGAATGTACAGGCTATGGAGCCCAGATTAACTCAGAAACTTAGGAGAGTTCATATTTTTAGTTTATTTATTTTGGACTTCAGATGTAAAGGATTGAGTAAATCATATTTCTTGTATTTGTTCATGCAAGTCCCCTTTCTTGTTTTATGTATTTTTTCATTCTCTTTCACTTACACATCCATCTCCCCAGCCCCCGCAACCATAGGGCACCATTCTAATGATTAAACATGTATATGTTTATTTGTATGTATTGATGCAAATGGATGTTGTTTTGTGTGCATGCATTTTTAATTTGTATAAATGTTGTACTACAGATCTCATTCTATTTCTTGGAGTTTTTTCAACTAGCTATGTTTTAAGATTCACCTATGTTGTTATGTTTACATCTAATCAATGGCTGCTAATTGTTGCAGGACCTTCTATGGTGTACACCCACCACATTTTACCTTGGTCTTCTCCCAGGGATGGATGCCCAGATTGCATTTAACTCCTCATCGCCACAAAGAGCTCTGTTGTGAGCATACTTTTACATGTCCCCTTTTCAGTGTATCCCCAACACTGGAGTCCAATCACAATGGGTCAGAGGGTATGCGCAGACTTAATCTGATGAAGTTACACCTGCCACTCCCCAGAGTGCCTCTGCAAGTCCAAACTCCCACATGCAGTGCATGAGGGTGAAACCTTTAACTTAAAGATTTATGGCACTGACTGATCTGCTGGCATCACAGGAGCTGGTTCTGGGTGTCTCCAACCTACATTAAAAGTATATTTTTCTTAGGGCTGTATATTAAAATTTTTCTCTTATTGCAACATTTCACAGGCCCCTCCCACCCCAGCGATCCCTCCCTTACCATCACTAAACAACACATGCTGTGACAAATCTCAAAATGCCTCTCAGTCCATCCATGCTGCTATAATAAAACACCTGAGACCTGGTATTTATTCACAGTTCTCAAGGCAAGGAAGTCTAAGGTCAAGGAAGACTGGAAGATTTGGTGTCTGATGTGGGATGCTCTCTCCAAGACGGCAGAAAGTAGAAGGAAAAAAGGGCCCAGCTAGTCCCCTCCACCCCTTTATAGGGGCACTAATCCCACTCACAAGGGTAGAGCCCTCATGACCTAATCACTTCCCAGAGGCCCCACCTCCTAATACCACCACCTTGGGAATTAGGTTTTATTAATAATATACGAATTTGACCTTTAAACTATAGCAGGATAGTATCGTGAAAAGAAAGAAGCATACTGATGCAATCTTTGCCTCTAATTCAACCTATGCAGGCTCCTCTTCCCTTCTTGTCAGCTCTTAGCATCTTCTGATATGCCTGGACCACACCTGAGCACCGGGAAGCTTTCTAATAAAGCTGATCTTCCCTCAACATCTAACTGGGTACTGAATGTGTTGCTTGAGTCCTATTCTTTGCCCAGCATCCGTAAATCAGATGGCCAACAAAATTATGTAAGTCCTATGTGTCAGCTGGGGAAAAGTACAAGAAAAATGATCCAAGAGTTGAAGGAAAGCAAGCTAGCACTGGTTTCCCTGTCGAATAAGTAAGGAAATGTGAGGTTACAAAAGTATGGCGTATCTGAAGCTGGAAAACAAAGAGGAACATGAATTATCCAAAGCAGATTGGATTTCAAATCACCACCAGCACATAAGCGGGGACCCCAAAATGCCTTCTCTGAATGTGATTGATGTTCTGTTTTATGGTTTACAGTATACTTGTACGAAGTAATCTTATTGGTTCCCAGTAAATCTAGGAGGAATTAGGACAGCTATACCAATGTCCACAATTTATGGTAGATAAAATTGAGGATTAGGGAGTTTAAATGACTTGCCTAAGATCCCACTGTTGGTTACTTGTGGAGTTGAAAACCAAATGTAAACTCCAGGCTGGGGTCAGAAAATGTGATTTAGAGCAATGCATTTGTTCTCGCAAAATTCCACTGTTGTCAAAGCATTTGGAGCCCAAATGGAGTTTATTATAATGGCATCTGACTCAAGCAAATATTCGTAATTACAAGAAATGTTTAAAGTGGGACAATAAATTACACACGATACTTCCAAATTTGGGCACTGTTTACTGGGGAAAAGAGGAGAAGAGATAATATTTGTTTCTTAAAGAAAATCTATATCTTTCCTTTCTCATCTGTTTTCTAGTCAATAGCCAAGGTAATTTTACCAGAGGATTCAGAGTGACTCTCCGGTTCCCTGCATGGAGATCAGAAGAGGCAACTGCCCTCCACCTTCACCGGGCACATCTCCAGCAGCAACTAATGCGCCCAACGGTGCAGCCTCCCTGGACCCCCAGGGCACAAAGAGAGGCAGGGCAGGGCTTCCAGACTGGGGGATCAGCAGTCCATGCTGCAAAAAAAGGAGGTCAAAACGCAAAGGTTCTAGGATCGCAGGCAGCAGTCTGTTATAGAACAGCTGAAAAAAATTTTGTTTTATTATAGAGATAGACGAGATCACCTGCTCTGAAGATATGTAATGTTCTTGTCAAAACTCCTCCCTGAGCCCAGGGGGGAAATCACAGGTCCCATCGTTGCTGTCTGCGTTGCTGTTCCACACGGCCCACTTTGGGTCCCTCTCATGGTTCCTTCAGCCCAAGGAACTGCTGAGGCCGACCTCTGACCTCCAACTTCTGAATTCTGACCACTCACTGCCCATCTTTCAGCAAGGTCCCTGCGGTAAGAGAGATTAGCTGGGAAATACGTAGTCACTCTTGCACGTCATTTCCAGGCCTATGTAGTTTTATAAATGAACAGAAAAAAACACATACAAGAGGTGGTGCAGGTCTGAGAGAAGACGAGGTAAGAATAAGCCTAAATTTAATAAGAATCGTGGTTTAGATTAGTGTCACCTCCTTACCACTGAAAAGATCGCTGAGTAGGCTGACAGGGGACAGGGCTTCTGAAACTCACGTATCACTGAGTGGCAGGGATTCCATTGGAAATGTTTACAGCTCGTTCTGCTTCCGGGTCAGTGGGAAGCTGGCCCCGGCTCTGGCTCATCATCTAGTGACCACAGGTTCTCGGCAGGGCCTCTCGCATTCGCTCAGCTTCCCTGCCTGCTTCCTCCCTCCTCACCTTCTCCCCTGCCTCGCTCCCCTCCTGCCCCTCTCCTGCAGCCAGAATAAGACATGACACTTAAGAGACAGGCTTATTCTTCCTGTTCCCCATAAGAGTCATTTCAGAGTCAAACATCTCTCCATAACGCTGTTTCTAGGTGATTAATTACCTGAACAGGCAAAGAGTGCAGAATCCTCTCTCCCCGGAGCTGAGTGGGGCTCTGCGCCAGTGGTGCGGGCCACGGAAGGAGGATGCTTCTCTGCCGAGTCTTTGCTGGGAACCAGCTCTGCAGTTGCCCCATCACCTGGAGTCTCAGAGATGCCCACACAGCAGCCTGGGAAGCTGGTACCAGCCCAAGGCCCATCTGTGCGGTAGCTCAGCAGTCTGGACGGGCCCCGCTGGAGGTGCAGCAGCTCTTTTAGGGGTATAGGACAGCCTTTGTCTCCTTGCCCAGAACCACCAGTTTCTTCAGTGCTCAAGGGCCTCCAGCTGCTTCCAGTGGGGTCTGATCCCAGGCCACGCTGGCAGTCAGGTCCTAGAGCAAGTTACCCCTCCCACCTGGAGGGAGTTGGGAATTTAAGTTACTTTGTCTTTGAAGCCCATGCAATGTGGGAGCTAAAGGGGACAAGCACCATGGTGCCTGAGACTTAAGAGTCAGAGACTTGCTTTACCCTTGAAACACAGCTTTATTGCCTCTCAAATGATAATGATGTCACCTACTCTGAATGTGTTGTTGGGAGGGTTAAATGTGAGATGTATGTGAACATGCCTAAATTGCACATGGCAGGAGTTCTGTAAATGCTGTACACCACACACACACACACACACACACACACACACACACACACACGCACACGTCTCTCCAAGGGAGTCAATGGGATTGGTCATACCACACAGGCCTGGGCCCTTCAGAACCTTCCACCTGACATTCAGCCTAATCTCTAAGATGCCCAGGGACTTCCTTCTTGTCCCTTCTAAAGGCTGTGCCCATGCAAATGGTCACTGTGACCCTGGCTGGAGGGAAGAGTGCGTAGGCACTAAACACCCCTCCCTTGTTTCTGGGCTGGGCCATTTGGGCAGCTGCATCTGAGAGCTAGAGTGCTCTACCTCTCTGACTGGGAAGCACCCTGCTGTTGCTGGGCCTTCCACCATGTTTGAAATAAATGCATTCAGTGGCCAAAAAAGGAAGAGGAGAGAAATGTTCCATTTTCCCTTTTTTTCTCCAGCCCCCATAGAGAGGCAACTGACTTTACTTTTTTCAGATGTTATGCCCATAGGGATACATTTGATTGGCCAAGGGAGACAAAGGTGAGAGAAAGACTCTGAGACTCTGGGCTGCCCACACTGCAGGAGAAAGCTGAGTTTAACTCGGGAGGGATCAGGGCGTGAGACTCTAAAACAGACAAATGGAAACCGCTCCGGGGAGAGAGAGTCGTGGGTTAGAGAGCACTGTAGAAGTCAGCCTGCCTGCCTTCTCATCCAGTGTGGAATATCATTTGTCACTCACTCATTCATTCAGCAGGCAACTGTTGCTGATCTAACTTCTACAGTTCTGGTGACAGGAGGCTCACCATTTCCCACGGCCTGGTCTGCAAATACCAAAGAGAGTTTTGGCTCATCTGGCTTTCAAAGCTTTCCCCAACAGTATAAGTTCCGTGAAGTCAAAGTCTACGTATATTTTGTTAGCTGCTGCATCTCTTGTGCCTACTACATAGTCATCACTCATTATTATTTGTTTTTTTGTTGTTGTTGTTTTGTTTTGTTTTTGAGACAGAGTCTCACTCTTTTGCCCAGCCTAGAGTGAGTGCCGTGGCATCAGTCTAGCTCACCGCAACCCCAAACTCCTGGGCTCAAGCAATCCTTCTGCCTCAGCCTCCTGAGTAGCTGGGACTACAGGCATGTGCCACTATGCCCGGCTAATTTTTTCTATATATTTTTAGTTGGACGATGAATTTCTTTCTAATTTTTTGTAGAGGCGGGGTCTCGTTCTTGCTCAGGCTGGTCTCAAACTCCTGAGCTCAAACAATCCGCCCGCCTCGGCCTCCCAGAGTGCTAGGATTACAGGCGTGAGCCACCGCGCCTGGCCTCACTCGTTATTATTTGTTGAATGAGTGAATAAACTTATGGATGATTGAATGAAATACATTAATGGCAGAAGAGGACAAATTCCTATCTCCAGGGCTCTAGGCACACAACCCAAGGAGTAAGCATTATAGAAAATACTGAAGGTCTCCATTGTTTTCTTAAAAACCCATGCAAAATTTGCACTTAGCATCAAAATATGTCCTTCTTAATTTTATTATAAAAATGATGTTTTGGTTTACTTACCAGAGATCAGTCTATGTGTACCTCTCAGCTTTGCCCAGGCACGCTGCCTCATGCCCCTGCGTGGTGCACACAGCCTGGTTTGGGAGCCTGGTGCTGGGCCGTTTCCTGATTCCACCCCTGAGCCTTGTTGCCCGGATCCTACACCCGCCTTCCCTCTCGTTGCCATTCCATCGGCATCCTCCCCCAGCTCTGGTCTAGCCCATCGCAGGCCTACATCTCTCTGTCTGGCTTCACCTCCCCGGAAACAGCAAGAGAGAGCACTTCTCTTGCCATTTTTTTCTTTCCTAAAACTCTAGATGAGGCCACGAATAATAACCTATCTTTCCTGGAGCTATTAGCAGGGTGGCCTGCCAACTGGACTAGTGTTAAGAGGAGAAATGGGGCAGTGGCCAGGGTGGGGAGTGAGCCCAAGATAATGGAGTCAAGAGCTGCAGAGAGGTCCCCTCCGGGCAGCCAGGCTATGAATCATGGCCGTCCTGGAGGAGAACCGCAATGCTTAGGCCCCCTGCCCTCCTTCTGCGACTACTCCATGCGGCTGCCTCAGTTCAGCCTGGACCTGGGCATTTTGGCTGTCACTGCTGAAGAGGCCTTGGTTGCCCCATGGGTGTGGCGGACACTCTGCCACCCGCCTGTGTGGAGCAGTGTGCACAGTACCGAGCCTGCCCATCAGCGCCATTGTTGGACTCCTTGTGAACCCAGCACAGTGCAAGGCTCTGAGGGGGAGGTGGGGAGGCAGAATATGGCCCCTTCCCCATCACTGGCTCACAGCCAGAAATGCCCACATCCCAGCTCTGAGCAAGACTTGGACTGATCCCCCTCAGCATCACTCCTGTAGTCTAAAGCCCCCCCCCCAATTAAGTGGAAATGTGCTACCCAGGAGGTTCGACAATCAGTCCTCGTCTGTGTGTAGCACCTACAGTTTGCAGAGCACTTTTATGTTCATCATCTCATTTAATCCTTAAAATTATCTTGTGAATTTGTTTTAGAAATAGAAACTTAAGTAAGTGATTCCTCTAAGGTCACAGATCTGAAAAGTGGTGAGGTTGCAATCCAAACCCAGAATTTTCTGAGATCATTATCTTTCTTCTTTCTCGTTCCTCTACTCCATGCCTGTGGGAGAAGAGGTAAACTTTGACATGTGAGAGGGAAGGGGCTCTGGGGATGAGCTTGAGTAGGGGGTCAGGTGGGCAGGACATTGCCATGGGTGACTCTAAGCAACCAGGTGACAGTCTGAGGACCTGGAGTTCTGGGAGCTGCAGAAAATGGAGGAGAGTTTGTCAGCTGGGCCTAGAATATGTTTGTTCATATGTCTTCCTTGGACTGAGCCTGCTAGAGATAAAATTCTCCAGCAGGCACAAGGACCTGGGCAGTTGGGCAGAAATGACACAGAGTTGAGTTAGGTGGTATTTGTTTAGTTTGTTTCTCTGAGTCTCCCAAAACAGTGACACTGATGACCCTTCAGTGTACACAGTGCTGGCTGTCCTTGGAGGCCCAGGATCTCACTGTTTACTCTGCACCTTCCTCGTATTTTCTTTTCTTCCCCACTGGGAAGGGGCCGGGTGCCTTCCTGTGCTCTGCCACTCTCCCCCGTGACCAGCAAGGGGGGTGCCCCCACTTCTTATCACTGTGGCCCTGATGGGGGCGCCGACTGACGGAGTGTCCCATTCACCCCCAGAGAGAGCAGATAACTCAGAAGAAACAGACTGACCTTGTTCAGGTACCCTCTTTTTTTCCACATCATAGATGGAAGTCCTATTTCCCATCATTTAAACCCTTTTCATGCCCTTTTGATCTTTGCTCTTTTGATTTGATTTTCCTCAGCTGCTTGCCATGAAATTGTTGC
>RJWJ010045045.1:0-11904 GCA_004363605.1 Indri indri
GATAATATTCTGGGTATTGTTTTTCTAAACTACTGATTTCATCCTCTTAATTTTACAAAATATTTAATAGGCCACACTATGGGACACGCCTTTGGAAAACAGAACAAGCTTGAAGAGCTGCCAATTATCATCACTCCTGGCATTTCTACAGCACTCTGCCCTTGTTGTGCTTTATGCTTTTTCAGAAACTACTTTTTTTTAAATGGCAATGTAACTTGACCCAAGGTATAGTTAAATAGTCATAGTGAATGCTTATCATGATTGGGGAAAAGTGAACAAACCTAGAAGAGGAAAAATAAAGAAAGAGGAAAAGGTAATTAATAGGCAACAAGCATAGACATGGGGCCTGATGTGATGTTAGGTATTGTTCTTATAATTATTTGCACATTAAACATTTTATTTTGAAAAATTATGAAGAATAGTACAATAAATATTAATATACTTTTCACCTATACTCACTGAATGCTAACATTTTTCTTCATTTGCTTTCTCTCTCTACACATATTAAAAAATGTAGATACAGATAGCACATATTAATGTAAGCTATAGGTATCATGATACTTCATCTATAAATACTTCAGCATGTATCTCCCAGAAACAAGGATGCTCTTCTACAAAAATCTCTGTACCATCTCATTATTGATGATGTTAGGTTTAATTACTTGGATAAGGCAATATCTGCCTAATTTCTCAATCATAAGAACATATTTTCCCTTATAATTCAAAAGTGATACAAGGGGTGCTACTTTGAGGTCATTCCTTTCCTCAACAATATTTTACCTAATTATTTTACCATACCTTGGTGACCCTGAATCAATTGTTACATTGGTAATGGCAAAAATATCATTCCCATTTTGCTGATGAGGAAACTCAGGCTCCAAATTGTAGCTTCCCCATATGAACCAGCTGGCATGTGGCTGAGCCAGGCTCCAAACCTAATCAGGGCTTCGGAGTCACAGTCAGCTGTCATTTGGGGTCCTACCAGCCCACTAAGATCATGATGAGATTGGCCCTAGTTCCTATACCACAATCCTTCCAGGATTATGCTCTCATGGATATTCCTGGTTCCACCTTCCTGGCCCTGACAGATCCATGTTTCCTGTTCTGCACTACCCCAGACGCTGATCTCGGGCTCACGCTTTGATTTCCATACATAAAAGAGCCTCTGAGCGGGTAGCAGACTTCACCGAAGGCTTGTAGAGACATTAAAGGAAAGAAAAGCCTGACTTTGCTTCTTTACCAAAAATATAGAATTGAGCATTAGCCACTTTAATTATTAAGAGTCATTTGTCTTGCCTCATGTTCCCAGCCTCACTCATCCCCCTTCTCTGCATTCATCCTCTTATGAACACAAAGGCTTTGTGAACACAAAGGTTTTTAGAAAAAGAAATTTCTAATTCAACTCAACACCTCCCAACCCTTACACTAAACTGAGCTGTGCCTCCCTGTGTGTACATAGACTCAGTTAAAGCTTCAAAATTACACATGGTAAAGGTTTGATCAGGCCTTTAGTTTCCAATTCCTTCCTATCCTTTCCAAGGACGGGAAGGGTGTAGAGGAATACAATTCTCATCACTCTATATCCTAGATCAGTCCCAGGAAAATCAATCAATTTGCCTAAGGCCCTACACCAAGTTCAGAGCGAGGCTTATCTGCCTTTGAGTTTCCATGGGGGTAAAATATTAACTGGAATCGCTCGTCAGGAGCGGTAAGAGGCTGACGGTCTCAGTAGGGATGATGTAAGTGCTGGGTTTCAGATCTACAGTAGTCTAGGGTTTTTCATGCAGTTAATCTTTTTCATAGAAAAAGCGACCTTTCTGTTTATAAAGACAATAAGAGAAAGGGCAACTTTTTCTAGATATAGTTAAGAGTAAATATAGGTATTTGGGAACCAGTATCAAACTAAATGAATTATTGTCTGCCTTTGAAATAATCAAGACAGGTTCTTGTAAGAAGAGAGAGACAACGAATGTCCCTAATCAGACCAAAAATCTGATTTAACATAAAAGAATAGAAAGCTATTCTAGATGATAGGAAAATTTGCAATAGTTGCCTTAATTTTATAAATATTTTTAGAATGGCTTATAAGGTGACTTATTTTTTAAGCAGATTTTTTTTATTTATTACAAAGATGATAATTCAGTGGAAAAAAGTCAGAACTTTAGGCAATATCTATGCATGCTTTAAAATTTATGTACACATCTAAGAAAACATTTATAGGCGTGAAATATGAGAGATATTTTATTCAAGTGATATTGCCACAACTGTTCCCTCAAACAGGAGCTGCTCCCCAAACAACCAACTTTCCCAAAGCAACCACTTCCTCCAGCTTTCTCCTTTGTGCTGTCCACGTTTGGGGCGTCAGACTGTGGGACATCCAGTTCCTTTCACACACAACCGTTTACTGCTTTGAAACTGAGAACAACAATGTTTATCTCGATATTCTGTTTTAGAATGAAAGAAAACACAGAAGATTTTTCAACAGGCTGCTCTGTCAGCTTGTCACAGGAGAATAAGCACAACTCCTAAAAAGGAACAAGGACCCTAGTTCTGTCTGCACAGCCCTGAAAGATGCCACCCTGAGATGCCTCCATCTTTGCTACCCTGCCACCTGTCCGTACCTACTGCCCACCTCTCCGCCCTGCTAGTACTCATCTCTATTTTTTTCCAAACCACTGGCTGCTTCCTAGATTTGAACGAGTTCAATGCCCTGTGAATGGGGTGGTGCCAGGATTAATAAAAGTTTCTCCACTGCTGAGTCTCTCTGCTGACACCACCTCAAGAGAAACAACTCCAACAGAAACTGTTCATAAGAGGAAAAAGAAGAAGAGCCAGGGAAAAATAAATAAAATGTTAGGTGCCCATCTTTTGAAGATCATCTCTCTTCTACCAGGATCAAGCTGAACTATTTCTCCCCTCCATTCCCCTCCTTTCCTCTTCATTGTTATAATCTCTTATGGACAGACCTACTCCATTGTCACCTATGTCTAGCTTTCAGAAATTATGTAGCCTATAAGGAAACGGCAGAAAGAGAGTGGTGACGAAGTCCCAGTTCAGCCAGAGGAATGACTTTTAAAAATGGGAGGGAAAATATAGGGAAGTGCCAGTGGTTTTTCAAAGGGGAATTTCAGAAAAGGGAGTAAGAATAGGCAGAGACAGCACAAAGCTGGAGAGATTCTGGTTTGCTGTTGGTAACAAAATTCAAACAGCCCTACGAGACCATAGGCAAGCCATTTTTGGTTCTTAAGAAAGGTTATATTTTCTTTAATATCTTTCTAAAAGTAGAAACTGAAACAAATTTTGAACATTTTTCAAAAAAATTTCAAAGGAATCCGTTAGCTGGATAAAAAGATCCAATTTCTTTTCATACATTGAATTATCAAATTATGACTGCTATGAAATGATTGGTAATAGTTTACAATTTTGCAATGCTTGATATGAGCTAGGCATTATGTCATTGCTTCACTTGGATTACCACCATTTTATATATGTGGAAACAAAAACTTAAAAAAAACAAAATAAATTTCCCAAGTTTCCAAGTTTACATAATTACTAAATGGTGGAACCATGTAAACATACACAACCTACAGGAAAACTCTAAAAGAAAGATTTGGGTCCATGGAGGATCAAATATCCTATCTTTGGTTCTACTAGATTCTTCTAAATCAACTTCTGATTAATTTCATCAGTACCAGTTTTAGATGAACCAAACAAAAATGTTGATAAAAGATTGCCAAGAAAGGGTAGCGGAGCTTTCCTGGCCCTAGGAAGGCAGGAAGCCAGCCAGCTGACCCACCATAGCAATGAATACGTCTCACTAAAAGAGTGTCTCGAAGGTGAGGGAAAGAATGACTACAGTTGGTTTGCTGGGAAGTGAGAAGGTATTGGAAACCCGCATGACTGTGCAAAGGCTCCCTTTGAGGAGGTCCCATAAAGACTGAGGCAGAAAGAGAACAGGGAACTATATGGAAAGCTGCCTCTATCTCCCTAGAGGGAAAGACCAGAGGCACTCAGCGCTGTCCATAGGTAGCAAAGACTCCGGCATTGCAATTGCAGCACGAAAGTGGAAATGCATACAGAGCTCTTAATTGCTTCCGGATCCCTGCTTCATTGAAGCTTTCTAGGGTAAGTAAATACCAGCAACACTTTCCAGTCAACTTGGCAAGTATTTTGTCTTTTCTTTCACTTACAGAACAGAAAGTTATCTTCGATATTACAGTCTGTCTTCAGTATTTCAGCTGGATCAATGCTCAGAAACAGGACCTTGGAGAATCAAGGGCTTTCACTTTGCATTAATTCCTGTGCCTGCCAAATAACAGAAATAGCACTGCCCTCTCCAGAGGCCCACTGCATAAATTAGCGAATGTCTATAAAGGATAATGAAGATTAAAATGGTGCATGTACAATTGGCATGAATAATGAACACGTTAGCGATATAGTACGTCCTTACTCCAAGCATATGTAGTAAAGCTTATTGACTATGAAACCGGTGACATTTTCCTAGATGGTGGTTGAATTTAAAAGGAGGCCCTTTAGGAAAATGGTCTACTAGCTTTAAATAAGATTTTAAGATGATTTTAATATTTTAAACTATGAACTGCTTATTTAGGCTCCCATTTTACATAGCCGTTCATTCCCCGCCAGGGTCATTCTGTGTGATTCCACGAAAAGGTTTCAAACAAGAACAAATTATTTTTTTCAACCTAGCTAGTAATGGCCCTTTCTTCTTGAAACAGTTTTCAGAAAATTGAGAAGCATATTGGAAAAAATAAAGAAAGAAACCTTAGTTATCGAGATGTAACCACTCATCGGACCCCCTAAATCTCTCTGCTGCTGCCTTTAACCCAGCCCCCAGCATGGCCCACCTGGTGGGCTTCTCGCAGCTTAGCCTCAGGGTCCGCTGCTCTGCCCTTTGCCCTGCCTAACCCACCCCAATTCACATATCTGCATCCACAGTGAATCTTTTAAATTTTGCTCTCTGATTCCCACCAACCAATCAATTTATGCTACCAGATTCTAGAGTTGCCACACCTAGGTAACACTGTCTCATTTTTATCAGGGACTTCCTAACAGCGTGATGTCTGCGTGTAACAGATTTTAGGTGCCATTACTGTCTTCCTAGTCTCAATAGACCGTGGCCCCCTCAGCTGTCACCACCCCAGAGCCCACTCTATGCTCACCTCCAAACCCTCCCTTCAGCTCTTTATTTCTTGTGCAAACTGCAAAGCCGCTGTGACATGTCCCTTGGTACTGTTAATGGATGAGCTTCTTTACTAGAACAAATTTTAAACTAATCTCTTCGTGGCTGCTAGTTGGGAATTCTATGATTCTGAGAGACAGAGTTACAAAGGAGAAAGCAAGCAAGGAAGAGAAGCTCCAGCGAAATCATTTCTGAACAAAAATCTAAAATAAGCAAGCTTTCCAAATGTGCATAAAATTTCTATTGCATCTGTATGGCCAACACGAAGCAGGCAGTTGTATGTTCTGCTTATCTCTGGTACAATGAGGCACATTAAAATTGGCTGCAGACGTTCCTTCCAGCCTCCAATAACTTTCACAATGCCAGCACCGCGTGGCAGGGCAGGAGTCCTTGTGGAGAAGGAGATAGAATGTCTACCGAGGGCAAACTGGCGGATCTGTCCCTTGGACGCTACTGCTGAACGTTTGCAAATGCAGGGCCAAGTTCGGAGCACAGGAGGTGAAGGTGAGGAAAACAACTCTGACAGTTATTTGCATGTCATTCACAGAGGGGCAAAAAGAGTTTCCCAAAGAAAATCTTTAGCTGGCAAGGATAATCTGGGAAAGATGTTTCTTCTTCCTGATGTTAAGTGAGGCTTCTTAAAGCACAAATTCTTAACCTGAACTCTAGGGGACCTCTGGGGGTTCACAGCTGAAGTTCAAGGGGGGAATTCTGCAATGGATACAGAACCACACAGGGAGTGTGTTTGTGTGTGCAGCGGGGCGGGGGGTGGGTATGTGCACTCGTGTATTGGGTGAGGTGAATATCTCAGAAAATAAGATTATTAAATGTTATCGGAGTCTCAAAGGATAGTTCATAACCTCAACACATTTATAAAATTAAATGAAAATTATAAACTTAAAGAGGTCCAAAGAGAGACATTACTATATGGCGGTATTACATTTGGGTATTGTTTTACAGAGGTATGGTAAATGACGGCCAACGTAAATGAAAGAAACTATTATTTTTTCCTTCTTATTATTTATCCCTTCCTTTTCTATGCACAAACCCAGTGAAAGTGGGGTGCTCACAGAAGATAATGTGTTGGAAACCCATGGAGTCATGTCAACTTTCTCAGCCTCTTTTTTCAACTCTAAGAAAGGATTGGCTCTGGTGATATATCAAATGACCTTACAACTCTAAACTTCCATGGCAGGGCCTTTTTAAATGCTTACTCTCAAATTTACATTCAATACAAAACAAAATTTAAAAATAAATTATAATTTAATTTAAATTTAGTAATTGATATACTTTAAAATAATAACAAAAGCACAAGGAAAACAACAACAACATGAAGGAACCTTTTGCATTCTTCTAAAACTTCTCCAAAAATTAGGACACTTTGATGTCAAAAAACACTATAGAATATCTACAGAATTTGGCCCAAAGCACTAATTTCTTATGATTTGGTGACAGTATTGAAAAGAGAATTGAAGTTTTGAGGCTTGCCTATTTATTGGTAACTAAACACTAACAGTAATTTTTAAACTTTAATCTGCATCAGAATGACCTGGAGGAATTGTCAAAATACAGATACTGGGCACCGTGCCCCAGAATTTCTGGTTCTGTATATGGGTGTAGAATCTGAGAACGCGTATGTCTAACCAAGGTTCCCAGAAGATTCTGATGCTCCCAGACAACACTCTACACTGCACTGCCTCTACACTGGAGGGTTGTCTGGGCCCAGGAATGACCCGTTTGGCTGTCATAGAAGAAGCTTAGATCTGTTTGGGTTTTCTCCTCTCCCTGAATGCAGATAAATGATGTTTAGAGATTCATAAAAACCTTGCTTTCTACATGCAGGTATGGACTCATTTCCGGCTAACTCATCACTTTATTGACTTACTATGCTCTGGGTGGCAGCAGCCGTAACCTCTCCAATTTCCCCAAAGAGCAGAAAGAGGCCATGAGCATATTAAAAAAAAAAAAAAAAAAAAAAAAAAAAAAAAAAAAAAAAGGAATAGCACAGAGCCTTGGGTCTTGACCAGGCAACAGCACAAGGCCAACATTCCATGTCACGGCTTAGGAAGCATGAAATGAATAGCACCGAGGGAGTAATGAGTGACAGAACAGCACATGCTTGGTGTCATGTATTTGCTACCTACTCATTACAACTCACTTAAAATAAATCAGGATTTTTTGGTTGTTGTCTTGAGCTTGAACCTAGTGTTTTCATAGTATCTGGTATTTAATTTTACATAAGATGCTGCTGCTACTGAGCATGGGAGACTGAAGACCCGGATGCAGCTCTGGTTCTGCTACATCCTTGCAATGCGACCTTTCTGAGCTTCCATTTCCTTGTCAGCTAAGTGAGAACCACTTCTATTGACATGAGTCCTTGAGGAAAATTTGCAGAATTTCCTTTCCTTCCAGTTCCCTATAGCCAGATCTTCATTTACCAAGTGCCCTATGACCTGCTTTCAAGAGTCCCGACATACAACAGAACAGCTTGGATGATACTTAAGCATAAATTTGTCAACTTTTAGAGATTATATAAACTCGACTGCCTTGAAATGAAAACCATTGTATTTATATTCTTAGACACTACTAAAAGTCTTAATAAAACACCTTCTAAATTTTCAATCAAAGTGTATGGCTATATCACACACCCAATTATCCAGTAAATATCTGTTGAGCCTGCCATGTTTAAGGCATTATGCTACACCCTACAGTGGAGGGGTTCCCTGAACAGCAGTATCAGCAATACCTGGGAACTCTCTAGAAATGTAAATTCTTGAGACCCAGCTTAGAACTGCTGAATCAGAAACTCTGGGGTGGGGCTCACCAATTTGTTTTCACAAGCCATCTAGGTCATTCTGATGTGTAGGAGATTCTAGAAAACATCAAATAGCTACCGTACAAAGCAGTAAACTGCAGCTGTGTGAGTGTGACGGAGCTTGGAATTCCATGGAGGGACAGGACACTTAAGATTGGAGTAATAGTAGAGGATTCATGGAAGTTGAGTATTAAAGTGAGGACCAAAGGATCCTAAGCCAGAGAGAGATGAGGAAGGGCAGAACAAGTCGCAGGAACAGCCTGAGCCAAGCTTTGGAAGGGGAACTAAGGATTCATTCAGAGAAGCTCTGGCTGATGAACGAGGACAGTCAGAAGATGCTACGTCATAGAGAATTGGGAACACGGTACTAGAAATGCACTCCCAAGGAGTGGGAAGCCACTGTGGTATTTGAGGAGAAAAGTTACTCAAGCTGACCTGAGTAATTAGTTAGAAAAATAACTCTAGCAGCAAGGTGAGGGATTTGAAGGGTTTAGAGGCAGATAATAATGTGTCATAGTCACTTCTATAAGTGACTGTGAGTTCTAATTTCAGATCTGCAATGGTATTTTTAAACTGCTGCATTAAAATAAGGACTGCATGTTTAGGTTAAAGAAGAAATGATACCTGTTTGCATTCTGATGCTTACTATCCATTGTTACATACTGCTAAATCATTTGATTAAATTAATGCCTGCTTATTGGAATGTTTTTTCTGTGTTACAAAACAAATAAAATTAGGATGGGATGGTGTTTCTCTTCCCAGACTTTCTTGTTAAGCAAAAATATGCTTTCAAGTCAATGGTCTTATGCTTATGAGTCATCTTCACTTCCTTTTTGCTGGTAAAATGACCCAGCCTTCCTGTTTATTATCCCATCTGGTTTGTTTGTCAGTTACTTCCACGTGTGGTAGGATGGGTCCAGTTTGAAACTTTCTTACTGTTTACAGCATATATGTGTCTCCAGGCAGCTTGTTCCACACTTCACTAGCAGATCACCCATGTCCTTGCCTCTTCTTTGCTAAATACTCACCCATCTTCACCCCAAAAAGTCATTCTTCAGGTGGGAAATATCTATGTGACCTGGTGGGATGAGTGAAGTGAGTGGGATTCAGTAGGCAGAAGGGATGGAGCACGGGTGTTAGAAACATTGGCAATTGCACGTGGAGCTTTTAACCTGACTTCTTGTGAGTGGGAATGTTCAGTATTTGGCCTGTTGTTAAATCTCAGGCAAACTACTTATGTGATCTTTGCTTTCCCATTTTCTCTTAGTTAATTCTTCTTCAAAATGGGGATAATGGTGTCCTGTCCTCGTAGTAAGATAGGACAGTTAGCTCAGGAACTACTATTACCATTTCTGAATTGTCGCAAGCAAATTTAAGCCCATTAATTTGAAAAAAAGTATCAATCTTGATCATTAAATTAGTTAATAATGGAGAAGATACTCCTTAGCTATTATAACTCAGAGATACATATTTCATTCCAGGTATTTAAAAGAAGAATAGGGTGTAGTTTGTTCAGCAAATACAAAAAAGAAAGACTTCAGTCATGGAGTTGAAGCACAACAATATATACTCCCTTTAATGTTTATGTTTTAAATAAAAAGATTATAATATATCGAATTTTGCAAAAAGTAGGTTTGGGGATTTCTTCTTATAGAATGAATGAGAGGCATAATTTGGCTCTAACAGTAAAAATTTAAACTTGCTTTCTAGTTAAATTTTACCCTAGAGTCAGAGGACTTTAACCAGCACTTTGGCTGCGGTAGTAACTCTTCCATCTTACAGTGAAGAAATTACAGCCTCTATCTTTGAGTTAGGCTCAAAAAGAGAAGGAAGTCACTTAAATTCACATATCACACTGGTGGGATCTCACATAAGAATTAAAAGTGAAACTCTGTTTCCTCAGGATAAGGAAGCCAATTGGACTAGACAGATCCATGAGGATAGAGCAGGGACTTTGAGGAAACTCAAAGCATCCAAGAGAAAAGAGCAGAGAATTCTGTAAGAAGTTAAAGCCTATTGAAGGGACCAAGATGGGACTCTAGAGCTCTTTACTGATATGTAAGCGTATGAATGTTAACAGTAATTGACAAGTTCCGTCACAGTGTATACACAGTGGCCAACACGATTCCTGGCACATGGTAGAATAGGCAGTAGGTGAGGACTATGGAGAAGAACTCATTGTGAAATCACATATGAGGAACATATGATCACAAATCAATCTCATGTATAAAACCACAAATCAATCCGTCATGGATCATGGCAGATATAACAAAGTTGCCTTAAAGATCTAGAATGATTCCCAGGCCCTGGAGACTAGAGGACAGCCTGATGTGAACTCATATCAGATTTTAAAAAGGCTCTGTAGAAGCAGGGGTGACCTGTCACAGACTCAGAGAAAAGGGAATCAGCATTTAGGGCAATATCGAAAGGACAAAAGTGGGGTTGGAGACAGTGGAATTTGAGTGGCCAAATACACTCGGTCATGTAATACTCACCAGAAGCATCAGTTGTGAGAGGCAAAAAACAGCAAAGCCCCACAGCTAGATTGATCCAAGGGTGGGGTTTAGCTGGGCGACTGAAATGGGAGGACAGGCCGGCAAGAACATTGAAAGCAAATGACTGAAGTGACTGATGTGCCAGGGGACCTAAGTTGCATGAGAAGGAAGCAAACATGGGGTGGGCGTGGTGGACAGAAAGAGAGAACTAGTGGAGGGATGAACACTCTAGCTGAGGTGACGAACACACAATGTGCAACTCATGGACTGAGAAGGCTGAGCAAGTAGGACATTGCAATCAAAGAAGAGTCTCAGAGAGTACAGCACCACGAGAATGAGGAAGGGGACGGTTATTGGAGCTCAGGAGACCAAAAATCCCAGAGTTCCAGAGGCCAAGGTATTGCATGGGTGACCCACGTGAGCAGGAAAGCAGACCAGGGTGGAGACGGGGCTTAGGGAGGACAACAAGGCTGTGAACTGAGTGCTCCCAAAGCATGAGGAGAAGATCCAGGAATTTGATAAGGCAGTGGGATCAGGAGAGTTGCTGATCCAGTGGAATGTCACAAGTCTCAAAAGGGCAAGGACTTTTGCATCAGAGATGAGGACTCATGGCCTGTAAGTACCTTTAAAGCTGAGGAACACATGAACCAAGTTACCAGAACTGGGGAATGGGGCCACCTCCACTTGGGGGAAACCGTGTCCTCGGAGTGAGGCAACCATCAGTGAAGGCAGGAATGTGGAAGGAATGTTCAGTGAAGCAGCTGGGGGCACAGGAGAGTTATAGATACAGGATAAGAAAGGGCATAGAAGAAAAGTGGTTTCTTGGGGGGAGAAGTAAAAAGTTGGAAGAGAAGGAAAATCAAAGAAGTATCTGGAAATGAAAGGCTGGAAGAGGACAGCGGAAGAGGATCCTATGTTTTGGGCAGTCACAAAGTAGGAGTGACAGGAGGCGTTTGTTTCATTAGTCCCCAGTGAACGGGGAAGGGCTGTTGACGGGGAGCAATGGGCAGAGCTTCCTTGGGAGGAGCGAATCATGACCTGCACTGATGGTGTTTTCCAGGGAATTGGGGTGGTTGGGCCAGATTTGTCCCAAGAGAAGAGACATAAAAGGGAGAAAAAAAGTTGAATTGGGGCAAGATAACTACCTAATTTACCATCCAGCCTCAAATAACCCTTAGCCCAAAGGCATGCTCTCTGGGTTTCTTCATGAGAGACAGTTTAGGCTCCTCTCCATCCCTTCCTGGGGTTCACCCAACTCAGACCATCTCTTCATATGAGTACTATGAGCAACCTGAGAGTGAAGGAAAATAGATCAAAGAGCCATCCAGAAGCAAAGGAAGGTAGGAAGCTCATAAGTTGTCCATAATGCTGTATTGTAAATAGTTCAGCTATCA
>RJWJ010045046.1:0-11945 GCA_004363605.1 Indri indri
TTTATTTTAAAAATATGCCAAGCTTCATACTTGCTTAATTTAAAACAAAATCATAATCTGACAAAAACATCACCGAGGCAGTCCGTAGGTGAGTGTGTGTCGCCCTAGTGAGGCAGTGTCCCAAGTGGCCCATTCTTTGAATGGCATCATGATTAAACGAGTGTGGTCCAGCAACCAAAAATTCATTTGAACATTTCAGTTTCTCTACATGCATTTCTTCTTACGTCCATTCATCCGTACGTACATGCACACACGCATACACTCACGAAGGGGACACGTGGTCCAGGACAACACTTCTTAAATCCCTTTTCCTTTATGTCGTTCTTTCCCACACGCTGCAGTTTTCACCTACTTCTCTCCTCCAAGCACCTAGAAAAGGAAACTCCACCAGCCTCCTTTCAGGGTCCTTCCAGCAGCACGGCCCCAGCCCCCAGTCTGTAGACTTTTCTCCTTCCACCTCTCCCCCTTTTCCCGAGTCTGGCACAGACGCTCAAGAAACCTCTCTGGGAATGGAGGGACCTTCCGAGGACAGGGGAGGCGGGGCGCGTGGGCAGCCCCAGAATGTCTGCGTATTAACAGTTAACAGCTTGTGCCCCTGCATATGGATATTTACAATCACGCTCCCCCTACATGGTCCTTCAAATAGATCAGCAAAGTGGGCGACGGATGGAGATTTTAGAATTCCTACCCCGGAGATAATGAAGAAGAAGAATAGGAGATTCACACTGGGGCTGATTGGAGCCATCAAAATATTTGTTTAACATCTGCTTTAGTCGGGATTGTGAGAGCCGGCCACAATTGGTGGCATTGTTTGTGGAGCTAATCTCATAGATTTACCCCTTTCTCTCGTTTTAATTGAATTGCCCTACAGGTAAGTACACGGAGCCTTTGCAGTGCAGACACCCTGTGCGTGGATATCATCCTTGCCCCGGATTCTTTGTGTGTCAAACGAAAGCCACTCCAGACCCACGGAGTCCAAAGTAGTTAATTAACGGGAATCAAAGGAGCCTTTGTTGCCGCCCCAAATCTTTCTCTCTTCTCCAGATGGGGACAGATTCACTGACAATTTAGTCCCATTTCTGAGAACGGTTTCTCAGGTTTCCCTTGTCGGTGACTAGAAAGGGCCAGGTGCCATCAAGGACTCCTGCTCCTGGGGCTCTGCCAAAGACCAAATCAAAGGAAACAGAAAGGCCTCGAGTCAGCGGTCCAGGGCCCGAGGCTGTCGGACGGGGTCCGAGACAGGGTGGTGTAACCTTCAGAGAGAAGCACTGGGGGTGGGGGATGCTGACGATGTCACAGAGCACTCCCCAGAGCAGAAACTCCGAGGAGGGGCTCTGAGTCAGAGGCGGCTCCTCTCGCCATCTGCCTGCCAGAGACCCCGTGCAAGCAGGGTCCGAAGGCACGATGTTCCAGTCGAGTCACCGCTGACACCGATGAAAGATCAGTATTAGGAGTAGCTTTAAGAAATAAAAAATGAGGAGGCTGCTTTAAACACCTGCTTTATGGGATCAGCACAGTGCAGAAGAAGCAAAGGGCATTTAGCAAAGTCCAGTTTATAAAGAGAGAAGACGCCGGGAAATGCAGCCGGGAGGACACAGTCTCCAAAGGTCATAAAGAGTATGGACGAGCAGACCAGGGCTTTAAAACCCAGGACACCAGGAGAAGAAAACATCCTCACGTGCAATGTCTAGTTCAATGACCACAAATCCCTGCACAGTGGGTATTCACCAAGGAAAGCACTGACAGAGGGAAGAGAGTCATTTCCTAGCACCACCCCACTGCAACCCAGGCCTGCCAGACTCCAGGACTGGCACTGTTTCCAAGAGATCATGTGGCTTCCTGCAAAAACTAGAAAGCACCCTTTGGAGCTTGAAGGAGACAGTTTTAAAAATGAAAGGCGGTTCTGCTTCATACAGTGTGTAATGAGGTGCCAGGGTTTATTTTAATGCTAAGAACAAAGCATAAGCTGAAAATAGATGGGGATTCAAGAATATTTTTAAGCGATGGTTTTCATACGGTGCTTGTGCAGACACGGGACCAATGAGATGGATGGGGTGGGGGAAGGACACAGCCGCATCCCAGGGAAACTGAGGGAGTGGGAGCCGCGGCTGGACCTCCTCTCCGATCGCCAGCCCAGAGCACATTTTCTATCTATCTCTGTCTGTCTATCTGTCAGTCGATATAGATATGTTTTTAATTGTCTTAAAACAGTCTTAAAATTCCACTGCTAAAAAAAAGTTTATAATTAATGGTTTTCGTTGATCATTTTCCCCAGGTGGATCCAGAAACATTAGGACAAAAAGGAAGGGCTCCCAGCCCCGTCTGACTGTGCCTTTCCGCACCGAGGCTCCACCCGGCGTGGCGTGAACCAGCAGACACTGTTCCCGCTCTTTGGTCCCTGGAACATACAGGCGCCACGCTACTTCCCCGCGGGAGCCCAGGTTCCACCAGCTCCGTCGGATGCGGGAGTTTGACGTGATTGTCACTGAGTCACACAGGGCCGCTCCCTGCTGCACAAGTGCTGTGGTTGGCAGAGGGTGCGCCATCCCTGGGCTCAAGTCTTGTTCCACTTTCTCTCTCTGGGTGGTCATTGGGATCCCTCGGAGCCCCAGATGAGATCAGTGAGATGGAAAACAGCAACCCCTTTACAAGGCCTGGTGAGGACGCGGGGTGCTGCTGTCAAACTGAGCGATGTGAGTAGGCATTGGTACTGAGAGAGAGATTACAGGCTCTGGGCATTTCCGCCCAACCCCGTGGTGCATTGCCAGGCTGTCAGCTCGGCCTTCCCTCCTGGAAGCACCTGGCAGCACTGGGAGACCAGGAGATCAGGAGCCCCTGCAGGTTCGTGAGCACATGTGGCACGGGGCCCCCCGTTATTTGTCCTAAACAAAACAACTTGCCGTGGTGAAAAGTGAAGGAGCTCAGAAAACAGTATTTTGTGAAATACGATTCTCAGCGAACTGGGAACAATATCAACCAAAAATAAATAAAGAAATAAGAAATGTAATAAAAATGAATAGAATCTACTGAAACCAAAGGGGACAGAAAAGCTCCAACCTCAACATTGTTTCAAATTGAGTCGTAAAGTGAATTCCCCAAATGCACAGAAGGGCACTGGCTGTGGGCCCGGAGCCCCGCCCCTCTGAGCCCCTCGGTTCCAGGTTGCCAGGACCACGTGCCAGGTCCAGATCTCAGCGGGTTAGCTCCTGCCCTTCCTCCCCCGTGCGCCCCAAATCTGGGTCATGGTGGCTTCCAGTTCCTCCAGCTCTGCACCGTGCTGTCTCCTGCCTCCTTCCCTCTGCGTGGACACCTTTTCCTTCTTACGCCTCCACCCTCCCTCATCTTTCGCCTGGAAACTCCCAGAACGCTTTCACTTCTTCCAGCATCGGTGTGAGGTCCCCTCCCCTGGGGGCCTCCGTCCAGCATGGCAGGGCGCCCGTGGATGCTTCAGTAGCGCCTGTCCTCGGGTCACAACTGCCCTGCCTCCGAGTGTCCCTGCAGCCCCTTCCAGGCTGCCAACCACCTTAGGGCCGGGACCAGCCCACTGGTCCTCATCTCTTCTGTAACACCTAGGTCAGTGCCGGGTACTTCTAAGTCCTTCATAAAGACACGTTTAAAGGGGTCGTTTGCAAAGCCAGGTCTGAGCAGTCTCACTTCGGCTACTGGCAGCTGCTCTCAGCCTCTCCTCACAGGAATGCGCAGAACACAAGCCCTCGTGTGTTTTCTAGCAGTCTTAGGAGGCTTGCCGGGATTCATTCCAAAACCACAGATGAAGACAACTGTATTATGAACTTTCTAGAAAGCCCTGGCCTTGCCCTACATCGTCTACACTGGTCCCCAAAGCACACGGCAGGACAGCCCAGGCACCAGCCACCCCTCTCCTTGCCGGCCTCCCCGTCACCTCCAGGGCAGAGGCAAACCGTGAGCGTGTGGCTGGGAGACATTCATCACGGAATTACAGCCCCGGCACCCCGGCTCTGTGGCTGTGACGTGATGACTGTGTATTTCACGCCTCTCAGTTTCCCAGCTGGGATTCGGAGATTTAAGGACATGGGAGATGTATTTTTAAATTTACGAGAGGGCCATTGATTTAATTAATTGTGCCCGAAGAGTGCAGTCAGTCACAGTAAGATTTCTTAAAGGCAAAGGGGACCAGAGAAGGGTCTCTGATCGTCTGGGGCTGCCAAACCTTGTGTTTTTTTGATAAAGCCAGTAATGCTAAGAATCAGGGTCAAACCCATTCTTCAGAGGGCATGTCTGCGGGCAGGCGACATGCCCGTGAGCATCGGGGCGGGACCCAGTTGCATCCACCACGACAGCTTCTCTCTGGGGTCTCTGTGTAACATGATCCTTCGAAGAGGACAAAACCCAATTCATCTGCCAGAAATAGCCTCTCCTTTCACACTGGTTCATTCTATGCTGACGGGTGCTGGCTGGGCCGGAGCCCACTGCCCCGGATTCTTGGAATCCGGTTTTCTCCAGGCAGCTCCGCTACGGAGCATGTCCTCCCGTCACTGACCCAGCCCCAGAGTCATGTACCAAAGACACCTACAGCCTGTCTGGTCCAACCTGCTAATGGTACAGATCAGAAAAGTGAGACCTAGGGCCTTTGCCGGCGAGAGCGATGGGGTCAGAATTCAGGTTTCCTGACCGTGTTTGGGGCTCTTTCTGCTGGTGGCACTGCCTCTTCCTTCCACATGTCCAGTTATTTCCTCTATTTCAAACTGTCACTCTTGCCCAGGAACACTTTTTTAATAAGTGTATGTATTTTCCTTCAGAATTACATCCTGTTTTTCTTCTCATGTGCTTACAGTGACATCAGGCTTTCAGTTTGATGCCTTAGACCCAGACGCTGGGCCTGGGCAGAGACGAAGCCCCACAGGCACCATGGCTGAAGCTGGCGTGAAATCAGTTCCGCTGCCCGTCGCGCCACGGTCCTGTTCTGGAAGATCTGACGCAGACTCCAGGGAGAAGGCTGGCAGGGAGAAGGCAGCCCTAAGTCAGATGCAGACGTCACTTAGCATTTTTTGCTTGTATTTATGAAGGGGGGGGGGTGTCTATCAATATCAGAGAAATGCTGGCTGTCATCTGGGTGTGACCCCCCAGATTGTCTCCACCCAAGAACGCCCAGAGAGGTGTGGTGGGAAAGTCTGAGATTGAAGGATCAGAACTGGAAAATAACATTACCTTTCCCTGAAAACCCTTCCCCAACGCCAGCTATACCTCTTCTCTCCCATCCCACCATCACAGTGCAGGCGGGTGTCTGCTGTCCCGACTGGGCTGGGAGCGCTTTGAAAGCAGGAACCTTTTCTGCAATGTGAATTTTAATCTCCCAGCAGAGTGCCTGGCACATAATACTTGCTCAATAAATGCCACTGGCTTGGATGAATGAAAGACCTTAGAGATCTGGCCCATTCGCTCATTTTATAGAGAGGAAACTGAGGTCCAAAGAGATAAAGTGGGAAATTAGAAATGGAACCAAAGCAAGGATCAGGCCCCCGCCCCAACTTCTCTGGACTCTGTGTCTTTGCAAATTACAAGGAAGCGATAAGCGTTAACCTGAACCACTTAGTTCTGCTTTCCCCCGAATCATGCAAACTTCTTCTCCTCCACCTCCCACTCTCTAGCCCACCCCAAGGCCTTGGAAATCCTGCAGGTTTTTATGCAAATGACCACTCAGAGACTGAAAGAAGAAAATGTTTATTTTTTATTCAAAGGTCCCAGATGGGCTCTATCTGCCGGTCCTGGCTGGGCCCCTGCTATCAGATGGGCATGCAAATGACTCTGCTAGAAAAGACCTGGAAGAGAATAGCTCTGTTTCCAAACACACAGACATTTGCCTGGACATTTCCCTAACTCATTTCCCTTTTCCATTCCAAACAATGCAAGGATATCACAGCTCCCTGCCCAGTAAAATTCAGCAGCAGGTAGACAGAGGCATATTGACCGGGAAGAGCTTAACCGCCTTCCAGCCAAGCGGTGAGAAGGGGCCTCGCTGCAGAAATCCTGGGTTTAGCAAGAGCCCCATCTTATCCAAGAAAGAAACAAAAAGGCCATTTGCCACCTGCAGGGACCCAAGGGCACCAGGGAGGAGTCCCCTGAGGAAGGCTCTTGAGAAGCAGCACTGCACGCCAAGGGGTGACGTGTTCTCAGTCAGTGGCTCAAAATATCACCATGAGAGTTTTTAGAATGCAAGCTTTGTCCTCAGCTCCAAACTGCCTGCTTTGTCGGGAGGTCCTGAGGGCCACCCCCCTGAGAACCGTGACTTCACCCCAGGCAGGGGCCGTTAAACCTTGAACCCCAGGCCAAGGGCAGGCCTCCCTGTCACACAGCTTTGAAATGCTTTCAAACACTCATGTAGTTTACTACATGAATGACATGTGTTTTGTTCCCCTGGAGAATGTGACGTTCCATCAGACCCCACATGTGAGAACCTGGAGTGAACTTCCCCCATTCGAATGGGATGTCGAATTTTATCAGAACCCCTATACCTGAGTTCCTGACCTCGCCTTCTAGACTTCAAAACACATATAAATTCTAGAGTCTGAAAGACACAGGGAGAGCCTAGGCCATGGCAAGGCGACACGCTGTGGGCCACTTCTCTGAAGACCCAGGGCAAATGCTGCCGTCACAGCTGCTTCTCCAACACCAGGAGCTCAGGCTGTGACCGGGTGACACCCTGTCAGCCTTGGAGCTAATCGCCAGCACTGGTGCTGCCCCCTGGCATTGGGGACCTTAACGTGTTGTGGCAGGTCTCTGGATCTCCACTGGCTGGTCAAGCCCACTTCCCCTCAGAACAACTCCCATGAGGAAAGGTACATACGCCGCAATCTTTCCTTGGACTTTACTTTCCATGGAGGCTGCTTCCACCCTAAATGAGCAACTAGACTTTAATTGTTTCGGAACTCACTCACTCCATGGTTAATACAGCTCATCTATGGGCCATATTCTCTATGAGGTCTGTTCATGTTATTCTCGCCCTCTTTAAACACTGTAAACTGAGAAAAAATTCTCTTTTCATGGCAATAAACCATGCGATTCATGAAGTCATACTTTGATCATCTCCTTCTTTCCACCATCCCAGGAAGGACAGACACAGGAGCCTTGTTTCAGTGCATGGGCGGGACCCACTTGGATCCCAAAGAGAGAGCCACCTCCCTGGGCAGAGATATGACGACGCACTTACCCTATGACTCCGCAAGCCCGCTCTTGGGTCCAGACAAAAACTATACCCCAATGTTCACAGTAGCTTTATTTATAAAAGCCAGAAATGGAAGTAACGTGGATGTCCATGAGCTGGGGAATGGAGAAACAAACTGCGGCATGTCTGGATAAGGCGCTACGACTCTGCAGTAAAGGAATAAACTACTGACAGCACCAGCAAATTGAAGTTCAAAGCATTATGCTAAATAGGAAGAGGCTGGGCCCAGGGTGGAGGGAGGTGGAAAGAGTGGTGGGGAGTTTGCAGAGCGATGGGAACACTTCGTGTCTTGACTGTGCAGATGGTTGCACAATCGCATACATGTGTCTGAATTCATCAAAGTCTACACTTAAAGTTGGTGAATTTTACTGCATGTATTTTACACATCAATAAGGACTATTTTTTTAAGAAAAGAAGAAGAAATACCATGATAGTGAGGTCATTTCTGTTGAATTAGAGCTTAACCTTTTCTGAGGATTCATATTTTTCTACCCAAACAATGATATTCAAAACACAGACCAGCCAGCCCTTCCTCACAGAGTCACAGGACAGGAGTGCCCGAGAACAGTAACCCTGCGTCCTTCCAGCCCGGGGTCAGCCGCTCAGCATGCTCGAGATGAGAGTGGAGATTCCAAAGCCCGAGTCTGAAGCTCAGTCCTGCCCCTGACTAGCTGGGTGACTTGGGAAAGTGTTAAACTCTGAATTTCCTTGTCTGTGAAATGGCAATAAGAATAGTACTTCCCAAGGTGGAAACAAACCAAGTGTCCTTCAGTAAGATGATCGGTTAAGCCAATTATGGGCTGTCCACATGCTGGAATAGTATTCAGCCCTAAAAAGGAAGGAAGTTCTGACACCCTGCGACAGGGATGAACTTGGAAGACACATGCTGCATGAAACAAGACAGACGCGAATGACACGTGTCACATCACTCCGTTCACTTGAAATATCCAAAATACGTAAATCCACAGAAACAGAAGGGAGATGGGTGGTTGCCAGGCTACGGTGAGGAGGGGGAAAACTGCTTAATGGGGATAGGGTTTCACGTAGGGTGACGAAAATGTTTTGGAACTAGACAGAGGTGGGGTCCACAGCATTGTGATGTACTGAATGCCACCGAATCGCTCACTTTCAAATGCTTAGTTTTGTATTATGAGAATTTCGCCTTAGTGAAAAACAAAACAAAACAAAACTACCACTTCTTCCCTGGCACAGGAGGAACAAGAAGACGGGCCCGGCGGGCAGCACGGCGCCTGGCGCAGAGCAAGCCACAGTGGAGAGCAGCTGTGGGGCGCTGGGCTCGCTGAGGCCCTTCCTTCTGGCCTCTGAACTCCCGTGGCTCGTGGATGACGTCTCTATGGGTAAGGCGACAGCAGGTCCTGGAGGAGCCGTGATGGCAGGCCACCTTGCCATCCCAGGTCCCAGCCTGCATGCCCCGTCCCTGCTACCCCTGGGACATTTCCCCTCCCTTGAATCCAGGCTTGCACTGGAAGATGAGCCACTTGGGAAAACAACATCGCTTGTGTTGTGGGCCCAGCCCTGGTCCCAAGTGGCGACATTTGATCTTTGTCCTGTGACCCCGGCTCTGACCCGTGCCTAATCCCGTGGCCGTGCCGACAACAGCTCAGGTCGCTCGGGAAAGTGGCTTTCCCCGAGGAGGCCCAGACAAGCCTTGACACTCAACAGCTTTTGCTTTTGAGGGCACCTGTCAGACCAGGTATGCAGATCGTGGGACGGCCTGGGAGACTTTAACAGGCCCACTACGGCAGGACTAATTAGCATCTAACCAGAATCTCGCAGAGCGGGAGCACTTTGAGGAACAGCAACCCACAGTTGTTAGCGTGGGTTCTAACGGCAGTCGATGCCTAGCTCTCATCCTTGGCAGGTGTCCAAGGACAGCACCGCCCCAGTGGGAAGGGGAGGCTCTGACCGCGCGAGCTCCAGAAACAGGTTTAGGCCCCAGTTTTCCTGAAGTCCTGCTCTGGGCCCCGGCACCCATGAAAAGAGCATCTAAACCTCCCAAAGCTGTGGGTTAATTTGAAAGGACGTGCCTGCCGGGAAGGACAGGCTGCTTTGGACTAGAAGCTGTGTCCACCCCACGGCCACTTAACCCGAGGCCCAGGGCTGTCATCAGTACAGTGAGAGGGTTGTGCCACCTTGCCTGGGCCTGGGGCTCATCAGCTCTGTCTGTGAATCTCATCCATCAACCAGGGAGAGCACCGAGCTGTTACTGAAATACCAGGCGCGAGGGGGAAAGGTCTGGGTTAGAGAGAGAAGCTTGGGAACCCTTCACTTATAAAAGGTTAGGAAACTGCCAGGGTCTCCCAGGAGAGCACAGGCCAGTGGCTCTGAGGCTGCGCACGGAGTGCCGGGCCCACCCCCGCGTGTCTGCAGTGGGTTTGGGGAGGGCCCAGGAATCTGCAGTTCTAACAAGAACAAGGTGACCCTGCTGCTGCTGGTCTGGGGCCACACTTTGAGAACCACTGGGATGCAGAGAAGAAAGAGGGGGAGAGGAGGCCCCCCCAGGCCAAGAGCATCCTGAAGTGTCAGGTGGAGGGAGCAGAGTTTGAGGGCACCGCCCGGATGCTCCAGGTGGAACGAGGAGGACCAGGAAAGGGCTGTAGTGTCCCGCCACGAACAGACAGAGCTCCCAACAGGTGGGTGTGCTCAGGGTCACAGAGGGGCCGAGCACAAGAGGATGGAAAAGAGGGGCAGAAGCAGTGTGCCGTGCTCCAAAAGCAAGAAACCTGCGTCACTGGACTCAGCTGTTTCTGACACACGTGGTCTAAGTATGACACGAGCTCACTGGCCCTGCCTTTCGGAAGATCCGTGCGATGCTCTGGGCCACAGCGGGGGTTTCTCACTGAAATCAGGGAGGGATGCGACTTGCTCAGGGACACACGGGAACAGGGAGGCAGGGCCTGGATTCTAACCCCACTCCAACCGCCCCTCAGTCAGGTCCTGGGGGAGCCGTGAAGTCCCCACCTCCGGGGACATGTCCTAGGGAAACAGCTTCACCACCAGTGGTTAAATGGGGCTGCTAAATGGGGCCATTGCTGCCGGGCCAAGGACTGATTCGGCTCTCGCCATGCAACCACTCTGCTCATGGAGAAGCACCCACTCACTCTCAGCATTGCTAACAGGCCCTAGCAAGTGTCCACTGGCTCCATCCAGCTATGGTTGAGGCTGACCCTAGACACCGAAACGGTAGCACCTGGGATTTTATCAGTCAGTCCCTGCAGGTTTGCTCAGGCTGAGGGGCACAGGTTGGTGATGCTGAATGGAATTTTCTTTCAAAGCTGAGCCGAGCAGAGCCCCAGGGCAGGCCCCCGCAGGACTGTAGTGAGAAGGAGACAGAATCACTCGGGGAGGGCCCAGGAAGCTGGGTTATCCCGCATCCCTGAAGATCAGCAAAGGCCGCTTGTCAGTGGAGGAGTGAGGAGACTTTCCCTGCAGACTGCCAGGCACCAGCGAGCCTAAGAGGTCACTGGCCTAGGACCCCAAGAGCCAGATGTTATCTCGGCTCGGCCAGTGAAACCTGAACCTGGACACTGCCTGTCCCACACCACAGATGACATCCCGGGGCAGGCGCCAGGCAGAGATCAAGGCAGGGAGCTGTTCCTGGCCTGGGGTGCTGGGGATGCGACCTCCCTCCCCGCCACTCCCCTCCTTTCTTCTCCCTCTGTCTGGCTCACTGCCTCCCCCTGCACCCGAGCCAGACTGAAGTTGCCAAGTGGCTTCCTGAGGATGCTGGGGGATTTTCCTCAGGGGTTGGGCAAGGACGTGGTGCAAAGACGAGGCAGGGAGACGAAGCCCCAGCAGAACTGCTCCCGCCTGACCCAGGACCTTGGCTGGGCTCAGAAATACCCGATGTCCTGCTTTGGCGTCCTCCCCTCCAGCCCACGGCACGCCAGCTCTGGTTCATGCCTGGCTACTTTGAGATGTGTCAGGGAAGCCTGCTAGATCTCCTTGATTAGGTCAGCCCCACCTGCTCTGTCATGCTTTCCTATGCATTGAGCTCTGCAATTCTTTGACAATAGCACCTATCTCTCCCCCTTAGCGTAGCTCTGACATGCAGGGCCATGTCTACTGTGGCATGGTTCTCCTGGTGAGACAAGGATAGGCCAGGTGTCCTAGAGGTGAGAATGAAACCCATCTACCCCCACACTCAGCCTGGACACTGAGAATCAAAACCACACCTGTCTGCATGAACACCTAGGTCTGTGTGTCTCACAGTCTTCATGAGCATGTCTTGGTTTTTCTGGAAGCCTCTCACCCAGACAAATGATTGGTTTGATTGTTCATTAGAAGAACTTCCCCAGAACCACATCAACTCTTCAATGGGAAGCATCAACAGACAGTTTTCACCCTGAGATAATTCAAATCCTTACCTCAGAAATCCTCACCTGCTGTTTCTACCAAACTGCCAATTCTTAATAAATTCCAACCTTGCCTTCTTCCTTTTGAGACAGTACCAAAGCTCTTTAGCGGTGGTGTTCTCCCTTGCCGCAGTCAGCAATAACCTTAGCTTTCTCTTATCAACAGTTCGTGTTGGTGGAATTTGGGGAACGAGCATTAAACAGAGCAATTTGGTAAGTATTTATGGAATGGTGAATAGACAGATGGGTGATGGATGGATGGATGGAGTGATAGATAGGTGGATAAGTGTTTGAAGGTCGGGGGAAGGATGGATGGGTGGATATGTGGGTAGATGAATGGGTGGATGGATAGATGGATGAATGGATGG
>RJWJ010045047.1:0-11895 GCA_004363605.1 Indri indri
GGGAGGAGATGTCACCTCCTCTGAGAAGCCCTCTCTGACCCCCAGTAATAGTCATTACTGTCTCCTTAATGGGCTGCCATCACAGGCTGTGAAATGATCTGGCTGGTGTTACAGTTCATTGCGTATTCTCTGCCTCCCCCAGAGTGTGAGGAACTTAAGATCCAAACTCATCTCTGCCTCCCAGGTCAGATGCTTGGTAACCACGGTGTGGATGGGAGGAGAGTATCAGCAACTGCCCCTCAGCTCCTGCCTGCTGCTTCCCCGATATCCTAGGAGTCTTGGGAAATTGCTCATCCCAACTCCAGAGATGACCTCTTGACCAAGCCCTGGCCAGTCAGAGCATTCCAATCCTCGGCCACCGTGATTGGTTCAGGGACAGGCACGTGACCTGAGTTAAGCCAGTGAAATGCAGTCCTGGGATTTTTGCTGAAACTGTCAGAAAAAAGGCATTACCTTTCCACTGGGGCTCCAAAGCTGATTGGATGGAAGCCTGGATGTGCAAATGCCATCTCTGCTGAGGTGGGGAGCATGGGCCTTGGGTGGAAGCCGGCTCAGAGGACAGCGGTGCTGAAAATGGAGAAGGGGCAAAGTCCTAATGATGGTCTTGTTTGAGGGTCTGGTTCCAGCTATGACGGAAGCCAGTGTTGCCCGTGAGCTTCCCAGTTTCAGCAGCAAATCAATTCCCTTTTTGTTTGAGCCAGTCTGAGATAGGCTCAGAGTCCTAGCTAAGACCCCCAGATCCTTAACTTCCTTGTGATTGCTGAGTACCTTCATAACGGACACACACTAGGGCACGGGGGCAGTGGTGACTTGCTTGAGGGCTAAGAGCAGAACTGAGGTTTCCTGACTCTCAGACCCTTCTCCATGTGACACATTGCCTCTCCTCC
Source organism: Indri indri (assembly GCA_004363605.1). Taxonomy (NCBI): domain Eukaryota; kingdom Metazoa; phylum Chordata; class Mammalia; order Primates; family Indriidae; genus Indri; species Indri indri. The sequence continues at coordinate 888 of RJWJ010045047.1, forward strand.
TCCTCTGCCCATGGGTCCAGCATTGGGCCGAACCAAATGGCCAAACTGAAAGCTGCCCTAAAACAACATAGAGTGAGATGCTCACTCAGCAACACCCACCCAACCCTGAGGCCCAGCAGGATCCAGGCCACAGACAAGCAAGGTGGAGACAGCCATCTCCACAGCAGTCAGGGTAGAGGCTGCTTCCAGCCTGAAGACGGGTTTTTCATCCAGAAGGGAATCTGGAGTCAGTAGGGAACTAGGGAGAAAGCCAAAGAGAAAAGCCCTGAAATGTCATCTCCACTTTGTACATTGACTCGGTGGCAGTGGCTGCTGCTCCTGCTGGAACCAGCCTCAAGGAACAACACACCAGCTAATGTGCCCACTGAGTGACACTCACCATCCTTGGCTCTCCCCACCAGCCAGGGGAGGGATGGGTCACCCCAGTGACAACAAAGAGTATCTGCTCACAGTGGTGACTATCAGTTTGAGTCCCATGATCATGTTGTGAGTGTGGTTGAGAAATCCTGGGAATAATTTTTCTCCTCTTTTGGCTAATTTTTTACTATTTATTGATTTATAATTTATCGTATTAAGGTTTAAGAATATGGTGTATATACAGTAGTTCTTTGGCATTTATTGATACTTTGGGCTAGCAAATAATCAATTTTTGTACATGTTCCACATATGCTTGAAAAAATATATATTGAAATGATAAACAGAGGGCTAGGGTTCTCTATGTTTTCATGCAATTGAAGTCAATAAAGATGTTTTTTAAAACTTTCATATATTGACTAATTTTGTTGTTTACTAGAGCTCTCATTTTCCAGAAAACTGTTAAAATCTCCCACTAAGACTGTAAATCTTTGCACGTTTTCTTATAATTCTGTGTTCTGTATATATTTGAAACAATGCTGGGGAAGATACAAGTCCAGGTGTATCTTCCCGGTGAATTGTTGCTTTTCCATAGTGGGAAGGCCTCCTTTCTCACTGTTGTGTCTGATGATAACACTGAGGCACTGGCTTTCTTTGGGGCAGGAGTTGTTGGATATGACCTTCTCCATCTCTTTTGACCTTAGTGTCCTTATGTTTGATGCACCACTGTTACCAGCACAAAGCTGGATTCAAGTTGGGGGTTGGGGGGAGCATTGTTATTGTTGTTGGTAGTGTTTTGAATCCAGCCAGTCTGAGAATTTCTGTCTTTTAAATGGCAAATGCAATCCACTTACATGTACTGTGATACTGAAGTATTTGTTAGCACATTGCCTTCCACCATCCTATTTTGTGTTTTCTATGTACTTTGCCTTTTCTTTGCTTCTTTTTTCTCCTCTTCTGCTTTCCGTTGGACTAATCAGGGGGTTTTGTTAAAGATTCTCTTTCTACTGACTTCAAATACCTTCTACTTATGTAATTTTAGCTGGGTTCTATAGTATTTTAACACACACACATAACAAGGTTCCATGTTACACAGCATCACCACCCTCTACCTCAGTGACACAAGGACCTTAGCACCTTTGCCTCCAGGCTCATGATGATATGCTAAGATGCTGCAGTCCTGTACTTTTGAATCCCCAAAACTGGCTGCTATTTAATTGTTGTTTTTTTATACACTCAGTGCTTATTTAGACTTAGGTACATAATAAAGAAATCATGGTCTTGCAATTATTTCTTACACTCTACTTTTCTCTTCTGGGCTTAAATTCTACCTTAATGGAATACATCCTTTAGCGATCCTTTCATCAAGGGTCTGTAAGTGTTAGAGTCTCTTAGACTGTGTGAACATCTCTTCTTTTCACTCGCACTGTTAGGTGGCTATAGAATTTTTGAATAACAATTATTTACAGTGGCATCTTTATTATATAGTTCCATTGTCTTCTGGCCTCTATTGTTACTATTAGTAAGTCTGCTGTCAGCCTGATCATTGTTCTTTTGTACGTAATCTGTCTATGTCTGGTTGCTCTTCGTTTTGGGTTTTCTGCAATTTTATTTATTGTGTATAAGTGTACTTGCTTTTACTTCAGAGGTAAAATACTCTCTTTCTTCCAGTTTCAATATGAAAATTCATATCTTTCATCAATTCTAGAAAACTCTCAGTCATTCTCTCTTTGGATATTACTTCTCCCTTTTTCTCCCCATGCTATACTTCCTGGAATGCTATTAGGTGTATGTTGGACTTTTTCATCGTATCTTCCATGTCTCTTAACCTCTTTCATATTTTCCATCTATCATTGTATGTTTCATTTGAGAGAATTTCATCACTAATTTTTCTCTTTGTGTCTCACCTGCTATTAAACCTATCCATGGAGTGTCATCATTTCAATGCCTGTTTTTTTCATTTCTATAAGTTCAATGTATCAATAGTTCTTTTTCAAATCTGCTTTTCCTTTTATTACAGTATCTCTTTCTTTCCTTGTTTCTTTGTGGGGTTTTTTTCTCTCTTCAGTAAATTTAAATTGCCTCAGGTTCTTAGAATACTAACCCTACATGCTATCTCTTCTTCATGGTGATTCTTCATGTCCATTGAGATTTTGGATGCTGAGTTCATCTTCAGTAGTCCCATGGGCCCTGGATTGTAAAAGAATTGCAGTTGAAAGTCTCATATTTGCTTCTACAAGGTGCTCCAGAGGCACTATACTAATACCTCAGCTTGGGAAGTCCTCTACTGCAGATTTTAACTCAACACTGAAAGGTGTCACAGGCAGAGGGCTTCCATTTTTTATTGGCTTGCTTGGGTCTTAAAACTGGTTCTTGGGTCTTAAATTGTAGACCCAAATGTGTCTATATTGAATGAGGTTGAGGTGCCAAAACCTCCTTGGTCTACCGTAGAGGGCTGTATCCAAAGGCTCGGGGGTGTGGAATGCTGGAGTGAGTCTGTTGTGTGACACTTGCTCACCTGACCTCTCACTGTGACCCCTGGGAATATCCAGAGATCACTCCCTTAACTGAGGCTTTGAAAAAAAATTTGGTATGGTTTGCACCACATCCTTGAAGATCTCTGTAGTACTTATTCTTGGTAGACCAGGAGTGATAGTGGCATCAAACTGGGTCCCTGAACTGAACTGGGAAGATGAAATCCTAGGGAAGCCGAGCCCAGGAGATGGCATTTAGCCATGGTTGGCCAGGCTGGCATGGTTTATGTAACAAGCAACAGAACTGAAGTGTTAATCGTCTGACAAGAAGACATCTTTGGCATTGGAGGGAAAATCATGGTGTCCCTGGAACTGAAAGAGATAGGCAATCTGCTACTTACTTGATTGGTATAAACAGAAAAGCTCTTGATCAGGTAAGCAAAAGTTCGGCTTGAATCAGCACAATAGAGTCAAAGCCCTTAACCACTCCCAGACTTGAGCCAGCACAGAGACCAAAGCCTCTGTAAATAATGTTGTGTAACAAACTACCCCAGAACTGAGTGGCTTAAGGCAACATCATTTATTCTGTTTGTAAATCTGTATCTGGGACAGGGATGAGTGGGAACAACTCACCTCTATGCTACCTGGCCTCAGCGGGAGCAACTCAAAGGCTGGGCTGGCATCACCTGAAGACTCACCCAGGTGTCTGGTGGTTGAAGCTTAGAGGACAGCTGGGACCCCTCAACCACCTCTATCTTTATGTGGCCTCCACATGTGGTCTCTCTGGGATGGCAGCTGCAGCATAGCCAGACTTCTTATATGTTAGTTCGGGATTCCTAAGACACAAAGAGGAAAGGGGAGAGAGAGAACAAACCAGATGGAAACTGAATTCCAAATAGCATCACTTCCTCCATGTTCTAAGTTTTAGAATTAAGACCAGCCCACAAACCAAGAAAGAGACCCTACATCTTGAAGGACTCTCAATATGACATCATAGCAGGAGCATGTGAGATGGGCTACATTCAACACAGCTACATTTGGAAAACACAGTCCACCCCCACCCCCTGAGAAAGAACTCTGCCATGCTGCCAACGTAGCCTTCCCCAGCGTCACCTGCAGCCATCAGCCAGGTTACTGTGCATTGGAGAAGAGGAAATAACTAGACACTTTGGGGATTATTAAACACTGGCTGTAAACCGACACCAAGCAAAATGGCCATGGATAGAGGTTATGCACAGTTTCAGCAACATGGACTTCCACTCCTCAAGGCCCACCTGGCTACAGATACGTCACCATTCCCCAAGGGGACCGAACAGAGATCCAGTGGCAAGCTGACTACATTGGATCACTTCCATCACGGGAGGGGCAGCACTTTCTTCTCATTGGAATAGAGTCTTTAGACATGGACTTGCCTTCCCTGCGTGGTCATACTCCTGCTAAAACCACCACATGTGGGCTTACTGAATACCTAATGCACAATCCTGGTGAATACTTGAGGGCCAGTGTAACGAGGAAAGAGTGGCATCCACAAGTCAAAATAAAATATGGGCAAATTGTAGAATTAACATTTTACCTTCAGCAATTTCAGATTTATCAAGGGAGCTTTCTGACAATTTGAAACCAGCAGATGTTATGTTTCAGGGAATGATTATTTTTAAAAATTCTACCCCACCACAATTGAATTTATTAGGAAAGATTAGCTGGAGGGGAAAAAAAAAACACTTTCTAATTTAGTATAGGAAAACATTTCTTCAACTGTCCACCAAGCTTTCTACAAGGTGCAGACCTGGAAACATGTTGATCATTTGATTCCATTTTTAAAAAAATCTATCATAACTGTTATTCTTGTAGCTACACTAAAAACCGTGCCTATGTCCCAGGACTGCACCACACTATATAAATCTGCACTTTCCCCAGGAGCCGAAGTTGTGCATGGTCAAGGTTCCTGGCAGGAAGTCAGCTTTCTGACAACTCCAAGCGAACACCTGTCCATGATGCCACCACGCAAACAGCAGAGGACCCGCCTCCGGCCTCCTGGCCAGCTCCCAGCTGCCCTCCAAGAGGCCAAGACATGCTCCAACTGCCAGCCCTGGCCCAGGTAAGGGCCCGTGCGCTGGCTTTGGGCTTCCTCATTCACCCAGGAAAAGTTTTGTCTGTTCTCTAAACCTGCGGCAGGTCAGAACCCGATCACTGAGGCACCGCCCGAGTCCAGCCTCATTCTTAAAGTAGGAATGTTGCCCAGCAGGGCTGGATCTGTTTGTTTTCTTAAAAAGTCCCCTTGCGAGGTAAATTCAGACCCAGTCTGTCCTTGAGTAGAAGTGTCAGCAGCTGCAGGAAGGGTCTCAGGGTGGCCGCATTCACACATCCCTCCCCAGGTTCACTCCGTCACCCCTCACTAAAGGTAACACTACCTACCGAGTCCAAGATGGGGGCCGGAAGAGGAGCTGAGGGGCCTGCTGAGGAGGGGTGGCAGCGGGGTGCCACACAGAAGCCGAAACACGAGCTACTCGCTCCAGGGAGGTGCACGCCGGGGCACTCAGGGGCAGGATCAGGGAAGTTGTACTGGTCAGGTCTCCTCCAGATGCAAGGAACACGATCCCATATCAAAATCTGCTCAAAGGCCAGGAGCAGTGGCTCACACCTGTAATCCCAGACCTTTGGGAGGCCAAGGTGGGAGGATCACTTGAGGCCAGGAGTTCAAGACCAGCCTGAGCAGCACAGCAAGACCCTGTCTCTTCAAAAATAAAAAAAAATAAAAAAATTAGCCAGGCATGGTGGTGTATGCCTGTAGTTCCTGCTACTCAGGAGGCTGAGGTAGGAGGATCACTTGAGCCCAGGAGTTGGAGGCTGCAGTGAGCTATGATCAGGCCACTGCTCTCTAGCCTGGGTGACAAAGTGAGACCCTGACTCAAAAAAAAAAAAAAGTTTTTAAATCAGCTCAAACAAAAAGGAGATTTATTGACTCACCTAAATGGGAAGTCCATGGTTATCTTGCTTCAGGCACAGCTGGATCCAGGGGCTGAAGCAATGATGTCATCAGGGCTCCGTCTGCATGTGGCTTTCTTGTGCAGGGAGGTGCTCTTCCTGTGCGGGCAAGATGACCACCAGCAGTCACACACTCACAATATCGCAGGTGAGCAGTGACAGCAAAAAGAACACTTCTCTTTCACAACATTCTCCCACCCGTCTCAGGGAAGAGTCTCACTGGTCCTGTCTGGGTCACATGCCCATGCCTGAACCATCTCTGTGGCCAGGGGAGAGGACCTTTGGATTGGACAGTCTGTGTCATACGCCCACCTGTGGCAGGAGCAGGGCTGTGACTGACAGCTCTACCAGGGCCCCAGGGCACGAGGGAGGTGCTGTCCAGAGGAACCTAAAGAAGTACACGAAGGCTTGCTTCAACCACTGAAGGCTTGAGACAGCACGCGAGCTGGTCTAGACAGCTGGCTGGGATCTACTAGGGGAGGGGACAGTGAGGACAGCAGAGGGAACAGGCATGAGACAGGAATGATCCCAGAGAACGGCTGGAGAAGGAAAGGAAAGCAGAGGCAGCCCAGAGCCTGGCTGCACTGTCTCACTCTGCTCCAGTCTCCCCGCTCCTGGCCTGTCTGGTGTCTGAGTCTGGGGGCGGGGCAGCGGGTGCCGTGGAGGGAGGTGACGAAGCAGATAGGACCCTGACTTCCGGTTAGGCTGTCTGAAAATGGAGTTTAGCACCACCAAATCTTATCTGAAAGCACGCTCAGGTGTGCAACGCTGCAAATCACTGGGAAGCGAGGAGGCGAAATAGTCAGGTGCAGCTACCAAGACCTTTCTGGCAGGGGGACCTGGTCCCTGCAGTGCACGGGTTCCAGGGACAAGGAAGGCAATCACTGCCGGGCTCTACTGGCAGAGGCAACAGCAAGGATGAGACCGTGCTCAGGATTTGGAATCTAACATCCTGCATTCAGATTTTTGTATCTTTGTAAAGTAAGTAAATATATAGCTATAAAATAAAACTACCCATAATTCCATCACTTGGAGAAGACCACTGCTAGCAATTTTATATATATCCTTCTATACGTTCACATGTATTTTCTTCCATATTTCTATATTTTTTTACACAAAATATATAGAAGCAGAAGATACATTCCAACTGTTTCATTTAACAAAAAAGTTGGGGGCCATACTGTTTGGTGACCTGTTTAACAGTGATACGTGTCAGTATTTTTCTGTGCCATTGCCTGCCCTTTGGTTTAACAGTGAGGAATCTGAGACACGGAGGAGGGAAACACCTTGCCGTTTTCACATAGCAAGTTCCTGGCGGACCAGAAACAAGGACCCTGGCTCTGGTCCACTCAGGCCCTTTCCAATCATGATGGTCCAGCATGGTGACCTCCCTTCTGAAAGTGGCACTTGTGTTCAACATGGGGGGCCTGTGGCCTCCATTTGCAGGCAGCAGCCAGGGGCAGGTGATGTCATCATGCCTTGGACCCCACTCCCAGCAGACCCCAGGACTCACACAACCCCCAACCTCAGGGCAGCCTGCAGAGCAGCCAGCCAGGTGGCCTGGCCAAGACCCTGGACCCTGTCTCCCAGGAGCTGTCATCTCCTGCCCTCCAGCTGGGCCCAGTCACTACACAGAGAGATGGGTCTAGACTTTACCTCTGGCCAAGAGACAAGGTGTGGTTGGTTCAATCAAAGGCCATGGACACATCCCAAGCATATCCAGGCCATCAGGGGACACGTGGTACATTTTTCCTAGGGCCAGACAATGAATGCTCGGCTCCAGAAAGGGAGCTATTCATCAGCAAATGTCGCAGCAGTGGACACCAGGGGCCCTGACGATGAAAGCCATCCCAAAGGCAACCCCATTACCCTGAACCTTCCCAGGGAGCTGGGGGCAGTGGGGAGATTAAAGGACACCCAGAGACACACCTGAGAGAGCTGCCATCTGCTGAGACAGGAGAGGAAAAGCACAGCAGAGACACAGAGCAGATGCATTGAGAGCACCGGACTGGAGTCGATTGGCCTGGGTTCAGATTCCCTTCCAGCTCTTGCTGGCTGTGTGACTTTGAGTGTGTCGCATTCCCTCTCTGAGCCTCACCCTCCACATCCATAAAATGTGATTACCCATATTATCTACCTCGCTGGATTACAGGCATCTAAATGAGGAGACAGGGGAGAGCTCTTAGCACATTGGTGGATGTGTTACCCATGGTTTCTATTACTTACCTTGTGGTGCTGAGAAAGGAGAGATACCACACAAGTGAATGTAGCCACATAATAGACACTCAAAACACCTAACAGTGTGTTAATCATTTTCTAAACTAGATGTATTAGACATTTCCTGCCTTTTTAAACAGAGCAAATGAAATTTAACATGTTCCCAAGAATTCAGAATTAACATTACCAACTTATTATATTCTGCCAGCACACAGTACTGTCCGCAGAGGTGGCTGAGTGCATGTCCATCACATCACCGCATCCTCTATCACCCCCAGCTCATGGTCCGAGCTGAGAAACCAGATCAAAGAGCATGTTACAAATGTATGTAAAGTAAGAGTTAATAGGCCCCTAGAGAGGAGCTGACCATTCTACATAGCTGTAGTAGAACACTGAGATCGTTATCTCAGGCCTTCTACTCACTTCCCACTTCTCGGCCTCATTCTAAATGGCTGAGGTTTTGGGGGTCAGATCCCTAGAAAACTGACCATTACGGTGCCCACCTAACGTGACTTTCAACACGGAGAGTACTTAAAGATCTTTGTATTCTAGATATAAACAATTACCATCTAACTTTAGTCTTTCTCTAGAAATTAGAGGGAGACTTCAACTGAGTTGAATTAAAGTCTCTTGACAGGCTGGGTCTCTTGCTCCAGCATGCAAGGACCAGGCTGAAGGTGACGTGTCATCCTGAGCAGCCCAACTACTCATGGCCCCTTTAAAAGAGCCCGCATTTCCTGGTCACATGATTCCTCGGCTCATTCTCATCCACGGAGCACTCATTCCATTCATCTGTCCATTCTTAAGGTCTCTGAGCTTCCCTCACCCAACAGATATTTGCAAAGTCCCAGGACATACCAGGCACCAGGATGGGCACCGAGGGTCCCTCCCTCCAGAAGCCCCATCTGTGAGGGGAACAGACGGGTAACAGCGCTCAGTCCTACCTTGTGGCCAGGACATGGCAGGGACAAAGTACCTGGGAACTCAGAGGAGAAAGTGACTAGCTCTGCCACGTGGGGAAGCGGGAAGCTTTCCTGAACAGGAGATGTTTGAGCTGAGTCTTGAAGGCCAGAAAGGAGAAAGGGAAGGGTATTCCCGGCAGAAGAAACCGCCTGTGCAAAGGCACGGAGGCGTGGACGTCCGCAGCTTCTCTGGAGCTGAGGGAGGGCTGGGGCAGGAGTGAGGCCAGCCGTCACCATAGAGACAGTCCGAGCAGGACCGGAAAAGGGCCCGGGAATGCCCCTGGGGTCCCTTCCCTATTGTCTAGAGCTCACTCCAGGAGACCCTCAGCCCAGCTTTAAGATTCAGGAATTGAAGGTTCCCCATCAGCCTCGGAGCCAGGCCCAGCCCAGGCCCATCTTAAAGAGCCCGTGACTGCATGCTGGAGGCGGCCCCTGCAGACAAGCGACTGGCTGTGCGTGCCCAGCGCTCCCCTAGAGCGGCTGATCCCCGGCCAAACAGGCTCAAAATAGTCTCGCGGTAGATTTCCAGACAGGACTGACGCATCCAAATCAAAAAGACACACAGATTTGCACAGTCGATGAAAACTAAAATATCAACAGGCTCCCCCAGTCTGCAGAGCACTGAGCCCAACCAGCCAGGGATTCCGCAAGAGAGATTTGTTCACGGAGCGCCTGCCAGACCCCAGGAAGAGAGACCAGGGAGTTTGATACCATCTCTTAAACAAGCCATAGTTCATCTTTATAGCAAAAAGAAAAAGAAAAAGAGAAAGAATGAGGTGGCTCTCTATATACTGACCTGGAAAGATTCTAAGACATATTTAAAAAGCAAACTGCAGAATATATGGAATCTCATATACTACATAAAAAGTGCATGTGTGTGTGTGCATGTATGCATGCATGTGCAAATGCATGGCAAAAAAACCTAGAATTCCGCACAACCCCGTGCAGTAGTATTGTTAACCCCATTTAAGGTTCTGTGAAGTAACTCGACCATGTGGTATAGTAAATACTGTTATTATATCCAGACCATATGGAACCAGGATATAATAATAACAATCACTAAGACTTATGTAGCAAATTTTTTAAAAAGAACTGAAATAAGCCGGCCATGGTGGCATCTGCCTGTAGTCCCAGCTACTCGTGAGGCTGAGGTGGGAGGATACTTGAGCCTAGGAGTTCAAGACCAGCCTGGGCAACTTAGCAAGATCCCATCTCTGATTAAAAAAAAAAAAAAGATGAAATGTACGTGCTGAACTCATTTATTCATTCAATAAACATGAATTGAGCTCCTACTGTGCCTGGCGCGACTCCCACCCCTGGAGATAAAATGATGAAAAGATACAAGTGAAGTCTCAGCTTCCTGGTGCTTATGTTCTAAGAATCACCTGTGGAGAGGAAGTAACAGGGGATAGGAGTCAGGGAGGTGAAGGAAAACATCAGCCTTGTCTACATTGTTTCAATTTTTATAATAGGAATGAACCCACTATTTGAATAATTAAAATGTATTTTTAGTGTTTTCAATGAAAAAGTACTCTTTGCCTTTGAGAGTATTTGGTTTTCATTTTTTTCCTTTTCTTTTTTTCAGTAAGTCTCAGCCACCCACGACCCCAGGCCACCAATGATCTGCTTTCTGTCTCGATACTGTTGCCTTTTCTCCAAGTGTAACCACAGGATATGTTGTCTTTTGTGTTTGGCATCGTGCACTTGGCATGTTTTCAAGCTTCAGTACCTGCAGTTGGTTCCTTTCTATTGCCGAGTGGTTCTGCACTCTCGGGCTGCACCCTGCTCTGTGTACCCATTCACCAACTGATTAGAGACATCTGGGTTCTTTCCAGGTTTTGACTAATAAGAATAATGCTGCTAAGAATCCTTGTGTACAAGACTTTTGTACACAAGTAGAATGGCTGGTCATATGGTAAATTTATGTTTAGCTTTTTAAAAACAATGAAACTGGTTTCCAAAGTGGCTGTGCCATTTTGCATTCCCACCAGAGCCTATGAGAGTTCCAGTCTCACC
>RJWJ010045048.1:0-11926 GCA_004363605.1 Indri indri
GGCCAACTTTTAAAGCATTACTTGTTGCTCCCTGTGACCCTGGTAGCACTGGTTGGACACTGACAGATGACATCCTGCCAGAGTGTTTGACAAAATGCGGTTCTCAGCCGCAGAAAGACAGCCTGGCCCCTGCGAGGGCACTGCCGGTTTCCAGGATCCAGGCAAAAGACATCTCTGACTTGGGAGCTTGTTCGGGGTGTCCCAGCGCCTGAGTCAGTGGGAGATTTGCCAGTGTGGGAGTGCGGGGAGCGAGGGAGAGGAGAGTGAGGAGGAGGAGGGCGCCAGGAAGAGAGGAGGAAGCCGAGAGGGGGAACGCTGCGGAGAGGCAGGATCTGCTGTGGGCCCCCGCTAATTTATAACCTGTGAAATACGCCAGTCAGGCTGGAGACGGAGAACGCGCTTAGTAATGAATTTACGATGAGGCTTCGTCTCCCCGGCGCCGCCCTCCCTGCCCGCTGGTGGCTGCGCTCATTGGCAGGCGACGCTGGCCCTCCTGACCGACAGGTCTCTGGTCCTGGGAGATTTCAGGGCTCCGCAGTGTGCCTGCAACTCCCCTCGCGTTCTCAGAAGGTTGCCATGCGGGGTTGTGTCCCCCCGGGACTAGCCTTCGCCTGACACTAAGGAAGGACCGAGGCACCGGCTTCGAGGTCCCCCATCCTCGTCCTGCTCCCCGGCGCCTCCCTCACCCCGCAGCCTCGTCATCTCGTCATCCCCCGTCTCCGGGGGAGGAGACACTCGCCCGACAGCGGGAGACGGGATGTTGCCCAGAAAGCCAAGCACCACGTAAGCAGCATTTAAAAAACAAGAGCTGTTACTTTAATTACGGCTCCCGCGGCTTCATCGCCAGTCCTGTTTCTCACACATTCACCAGAAACCTGGTGATAAATCAATCTCTGGGAGCCAGAAGCTGCCAGGCCCTCTGCCGCCTGCCTCCTGGCTCCACGCTCTCTCCTCCCTGGGCTCGGCTCTGCAGGAGCCACGGCCTGGTTGGTATGCAGCCTGGCACGGCCGGGCCTCACGTGGGCTTTGGACCGGGGCTGGAACCAGGGGTGCCCCCGGCGTGATGTCTTACAGACAGTTTCAGCAAGGAAGAAAGGGTCGGGTCACAGAGTAGTTGTAAGGATGTATAAAGGTAGAATGACGTAAGGGTAGCTCATGATAACTATGAAATAATGATGCATAATAAATGTAGTAATGTAAGAAGATATTTAATAAACACGTATTAAATAATAATATTAGCAGCTGTCATAGACTAAATACTTATGTGCCTGGCTGATACGCCAATCTGCAATGCTCACCCCTCAGCAACCACTCAGCACGGCACAGATTGGGATCTGCTACTTTCAGCTGTGAAAATGGCAGCTAAGCCTTTAGCTCAGCTGTGTCCCAGGTCACACACTGAGGGGTAGAGCCAGGGTGTGACCCTCGCCTGTGCCTCTCTGCTGTGGCTTGTGACCTCCTGGTGATGTACGTGTCCTGCTTCAGGGATCCTGGCATGTGCACCGGGTGCTGTCATTTAGAGACTCCAGGGACAAGAAGAGCAAGGCTCCTGCTCAGGCCCAGCAACATCCGGCTGCTTCTCACTAAGGGACGAGGAGGACAATAGGGGAGAATGTTGCCATCTTGTAACCTTTTTATAATCTTTTTCCACGAGAGAAAGCTGACGCCCAGAGAGGGAAAGTCACTGACCTCGGAGCATGCCTGAGCCCAGAGCCCCATTCCTTAAAGTCCTGGCTGGCAATTTCTCTCCAGTATGCAAAGAGGTGAGGGGAAGTTATATCTCACTTCTAAAGCTGATCCACCCCTCACTACCCTCTCTATTTTGTTGTTGTTTGTTTTTTAAAACTGATGTATGATTGACATCCAGTAAAATTCACCATTTGTAGTGTATAGTTCTATGTATTTTATTAAATAACCATATAGTTACGTAACTACCTCCATAATCAAGATATAGGTTATTTCTATGACCTAAAAAGTTTCCTCGTGCCCCTTTGTACTCAATTCTTCCCCCAACCTCAGCCCTGATCTGTTTTCTGCCACTATAGTTTTGCCTTTTCTAGAATGTTCTATGAATGGACTCATACAGTATTTAGCCTTTGGGGTCTGCATTTGAGGGTCAGCCAAGGTGTTGTAGCAGCAGTTCTTGCTTTTTTCTTGCTGAGTAGTATTCCATTGTGTGATGTATTTCAGTTTTTTTATCCTCTCACCAGTTGAGAGACATTTGGGTTATTTCTAGTTTGGGGAAACTATGAATAAAGCTGCTAAAAATATTCACATGCAAATTTTTATGGAAACCTATGTTTTTGTTGCTCTTGGGCTTGCTGAGAGGTAAGATAAGGGCACGTTTAACTTGAAACTCTCTGTTTTTGATCTCTCACATCTGTTTTTTTAGCTTCATTGAAATATAATTGACAAATAAAAATTATACATATTCAAATGTACAACATGATGTTTTGGTCTACATGTACATTGTGAAATGGTTATCATAATCAAGGGAATTAACATATCTAGCATCTCACAGTTAATCTCTTTTTTGGTGAGAATACTTAAGATCTCACCTAGAAAAGTTCAAGTACAAGATACATTAGTATTAACCATAGTCACCATGCTGGACATTAGGTCTCCATAACTGATTCATCTATAACTGCAAGTTTGTACCCTTTAACTATCATCTCCCCATTTCCTCCACCCCCGACCCCTGGTGACCACCCTTCTACTCCCTGTTTCTATGAGTTCAACTCTTTTAGATTCTGCATGTTTGTAGGTCTGTCACATCTCTTAAGGCCAGTTCCACAAAGACTATTTTTAAGTTGTTTTCTAATTTTCTTTTCATCAGCTGAAAATTGTTGGATATAGGTAGGTGCTAGTCACTACACAAACATGAAAGATGCAAGAATGCATGAGGTGCTTTTCTAAGATGTGTGTATTTCTGTGGCATCCGACCTGATGATTACGTAGCAGACATTCTACTTTGTCACAGTAAGGCGGTTGGAACTATAATGCAATGGCCAACCCAAGTCATATTGGCACAGGATTGGCTATAAACGACCAATAAAATGTGTGTTTATAAGCAATAAAACAAAACGACAACCTGCAAGTATAGCCATAGGCTCTGGTTCATAGGCAATCCCTCACTCAGATGTGCATGGCAAGGGTAGATTTGCAACCAACACTCTCATCTTCACAACTCATGCTTGAAAACATCCAGGGAAAACAATCTAAAATATTTGAAGAAAAAAAATATTTTGTACTGACAGTTCTCACTGTGCACAAGCTTCAAAAAGCACCAAGTCAGTGTTTTCATAACGTAATTTCGTCTTGTTCAACCTCCTATCTGATTCTCGAATCTCCTCTGCAACGTCACTACTCAGCCGATAGGAATGTCCCCGGAAATATCAAAGGCACCATTGTGATGGTATGATAAACCAGAGTATTTGGAGCAAAAAGTGTTCTATAAAACCCCATGAGCTGTTACAGGTTTTGTTAACTTCATCATCACCATCATTGTCAATATTATTATTGTTGTTATGTCACCTATAGACAGTCCTGAATACTAAAAATGTTACCTTTATACTAAGCCAAAATCTGTAACCCTACTACTTCATTCTCTGATCTTACTTTTGGCCTTTGGGGCCATTCAAAATAAGTGGAGTTCACATGAGAGATTTTAAAATATTTAAAATCTTCATTCTTCTCCTCTTCAGGCTGAAAGCCGAGCTCCCTCAGTTCCTTCTCTTCCTCATCATAAGACACATTATCCAGCCGACTCACTGTCCGGGCCACTCAGGACACGATTCTGTCTGCCTACGAATCCCCGACTGCTTCTAACCCTGCAAATGCAGTTTGTTCTGGACACTGTTGGTCTGTTATTGAAGTCCCATATATCAACTTTTAGGGATGTTAACATTGTACCAACAACACATTATGCTTTCCAGCAACTAAAATTCATAAACATTTTTTTAAGTTCTGCCACTGAACCTTGTTTCTTTTACTACTTTGAGACAATTGCTTCATTTAAGGAAAACAAAAACAAAAGCCCCCCAAAACAACAACAACAAAAAAACCCTGGTCTGCTTCCTGAGATTGTCAAGATCCTTTGAAACCCAATTTTGTCACCCCAGCTTTGAATCAAGTGAAAGTGTGATCGGTGTGCCTTCAGCATCTCCTTCTTACACTGATAAAAATGTTAAGCAGGACAGAGTTGAAGACTAAGGCCATTCTCCAGGTTGACTCAGATCCACTACTCAAAATACCACGGGGACTGCCATTCAACTGGGCACTAAGCCACCCACCACGCAGGAACTATGCTAAAGTTTAAAAAAGTGATATCTACCAAGTTTCTCCACAAGTAACAGGGTATATAAAGGAAATGAGGTTAGAGTGAATCAGTGCTTGTTTCCAGTGGGTGTGGTTTTCCTTTCTAAGTGTGCATAATCATTCTATTAATCCTTTTTCTACTATAGCCTTTCTTCCTAAAGTCAGGCAACGGGTAACGGCTGAAATTCTGAATATTCATACTAAACACTAATTATTTCTTATTCTCAACAATCTTACAGATAGACATAGAATTTGGGCCATCAGTGGTGTGCAATGAACACATCTATAAGATAATCCAAAAATACCTTTGAAAGTCACCAAGCCCTTTCAAGCTCTGGGTGATAAAAAACCATAGAGATGAAGGTGGGGAGAAGCCACACCTGTTTATTTGGCACCTTGCTGGTGATTGCAAGAGGCCTGTGGCATGTGGACTCAAAGGTCATGAATGGCAGCTGTTTGACCCGCTCTCTGATGGTGGCGCAGATGTTTGCTCCTCCTCCCCCCGTGCGGGAGGCTCATGCATGGTGCCATGCTGGCATTTTAACAGCGTGGAAGAGTGGTATTCGCATTCTCCCATGCAGCCAGGCCAGATGCCTTTGTGCACAAAGAAACAAGAACCAGCTTCTCCAGGGAAGCCAAGTAACAGGCATGCTTGAAAGAAATCACATTTCAGCTCTAGGGCAGTGGTTTTCGAAGTGCGATTCCTCAACTAGAAGTCTCAGTATCAATTGGGAGCTTGTTAAAAATGAAAATTCTTGGGCCACTCTGTATCTACTGAAATAGAAACTCTGGGGTAGGGCCCAGCAACCTGTGTTTGAATAAGCCTCCAGGGGATTTGATGTGTGGCTAAACTTTGAGAAGCATTGCTCCGGCATTTGACCACCCACTTTAGATAGCCCTGGGAATAGGTGGCCTGAGGTTGGTAGCAACTCTCATAATTCAATTCAGCCAACATTTCTGGAGTGGATATTCCACCGAAGACCATGTGCTAGGTGTTAGAGGTAAGATACAAACGTGAGTAACAGGTCACACAGAGATGCTGTCCTTACGTTCCTTACAATGTAGACAGGAATAAAACAGTGGCAGACAGTAACAGGTTAAATGTCATAAAAATCCTATAGTGTGTTAAAGGAGAAAGCAAATCAGTCCAGTTGGGTAGGGAGAGGATGAGAGGGGAGGCAGAGGAGAGCAGATTCATGGTGCAGTTGGATTTTGTGATGGTGGGATTCTGGTAAGCAGAGGTCGGGGAAGGAGCTCCCCAGGTATGGCTGAACCCTCTCCTCTACACCCGATAAACGCTTCAACTGTGGGGCTGCCCTCCAAGTGTGCACATCTGCATGCCTCCACCACTCCATCAGGAAAGCTCTTACCAGGTCACTGGTGACCTCGACACAGCCAAACCCAGCAATCTCTTCCCTGTTCCCAGCTCACTCCACCTGCCAACAGCACTTGAGCAGGTGATTGCTCTCCTGCATAGGGCACCTGACGGCCAAGAACCCGCTCTCTCCTCTTCATCGTCCTGCCGCATGGCTCTTCCTTCTCGGCTGAGTGTTGGAGTGTTGCGTCTCCACGGCTGGCCTAAGTGCCCTGCTCTCTCCGACCTGATCTGCTGCCCCTCTCCCTTCCTCCTCCCTCTTTTTAGCCCCTCTAGCCTCACAGCGTGTGCTCACCTCAGGCCTTGGCATGTGTGGATCCCCACTGCATGGATGGGTTTCCTCCCCAGCTATCTGCACATCCTCATGTTCTTATGTCTCTGCTCAAACAGCACCTTGTTTCAGAAACTACCCCTGGCCATCCTGTCTAAAGAATGACATTTCATACTCTCTATCTGACTTAGCCTTCTCTATTTTCCTTCATCACAGTTACCTGTGTGTCTGTTTCTTGTGCCTTCTTTCATCACTTGGACCCAGGAGGACAGCACCTCTGTCACTGTTCGCCACTATATCCCCGGTGCCTGTAGTACAGCCCCTGGCACAGAGAGGACGCTCTGTGAATGCTCACTGAATTATTGATTTGTAATAGGTTACATGTCCATTTCTCTAGAATGGATCTTACACTTTTTGAGTATGACTGCAACACCTTATACAATGCTGGACCTCCACTACCCAACATGTTCCTAGCATGTAGCCTTGAAGGAATTAAGAAGACATTTCAAGTATTAGAAGAGCCCGAACATAATCACAGTGATAGGAGAGCACCGGGATCCTAGATCCAGCAAATAATCCAGTTTAGCTGGAGCTGAGATCCATATAAGAGAAAAAAGCAAATTAGAATTGTAAACCGTAAA
Source organism: Indri indri (assembly GCA_004363605.1). Lineage (NCBI taxonomy): Eukaryota > Metazoa > Chordata > Mammalia > Primates > Indriidae > Indri > Indri indri. Next base: position 6,605 of record RJWJ010045048.1, read on the forward strand.
GGAATATGCGAGTGTCTACAATGCTAGCCCCAACTCAAAATGTAGTGGCTCACAAGCCATTATGAGTAGATGGGTTTTCCCTATAGGCAAAGACGTTCTTTGGTGCCAAATTAACACTGTGCATGATGACATCAAGGTTTGCTTTTGGGATCTGCTTTCCCTTCTCAGTCTCATTTCCCTTGGAGCTGGGCTGAACTTCCCACTTTTCAAGCTGTCTACCCTGCGGCACCCCTCCCCAAGACAGAGAGCCATGCTGGCTTTCTGGGCCTGTTTGTCTTGGGAGCTCTGCTGAGATGCTTGGCTTTGGCATGCCAGAGGAGAACTGAGGAGGAAGGGAAGTACCAGCTCAGTTTCCAAAGCAGGGGAGATGAGCCAAGTTGAGGCATGCCTGCTGCCTTGCTCCAAGAGCCCCTCCTTGTCAAGGCCTCCACCACACCAGGCACACCCACCGGCCCCAAGCTGCTTTCCATTAGAACATACCCTCCCTATAGCTCCTCTGTCCAGCCCCGGGCTCAGTCCTGCGTCTGAGCCTGGACTTGAGCAAAGCTCTATTTGACTTGGAGCACCATTGCTGAAAGCCCTGCTCAAACTTTTTGAGACCCTTCCTCTATTTTTTTCAGTCTCCTTCCGGACCTCAGAGGGCCAATTTTCTCCCATGAAACAGTTCCTTCAACAAAATGATCGATCCCATGGATACGAGGTTCTACTTTGTGGTCGGGCACTGAGAAGGGTTTAGCACTTGAAAGCAGGAGTTTAGCTCAGTGGTCTGACTGTGACAGTGGAAATTCCAAGAGCAGCCTGATCATACGGAGGCTTGAGAGCAGGCAGGCCTTCAGACAGCCGCACAGCCTCCCTAGGGGGCCTCTGCTCATGCCGCTTGCGTGTAGTATCTCCCTGCCTCCGAATCTGTGGCCCAGCCTCATGCACCTAAGGGGCTGGCTGCAGCTACTGCATTACACTTGCAGACTTCAGGTCGATCACTGAGCCACCCATTGACTGCACTTTTAAGTCTTGCTGAGCCTCTGAAATGGAGCTATCATGCTTGCATTGAACAGCGCATTCACAAATCCAGAAAATGTATAGTCTGCATGAGTACCTGCAACAATGTTTCCCGTTGGGGGAAGACAGGCTGATTAAAAATATTAAAGATTGTGATGTCTTCCCCCTCTCTGTAGCACCCCCATGTTTATCTTTTGCTGGAGGCACATTTCAAAGTTTAAGGCTGACAGTTTCACTTAAAATTATTTAAATTATACCAAATACAGGATCTGGATACAGGTGATTTTTCTTCTCTCTGTGGCCCCAGCTTAACACCAAATCATGATGTGGAGGATGTCCACAAATCACAGTGGAATGTAGCTGCCATTAATTTCTAAATCTCCGGCCAGTTTTCCCCGCTCCCCACCCCTCTCCCGCCACTCTATGCAAGCGCACTGCCCATGGAGAAAACTTTCTAGAATTTATAGCACCTGCAAATCGCACGCTTCCTGGGATGGATATAAGCTTCCTCTCTGCTCCCCTGCCTTCGCTGACAGGATCCCCAGCCACCAGGCTCTGACTCTGAAAAGCAGCAGGAAGCCGCAGTGTGCAGGGGACTGCCCTCTCCACCCAGAGAGGGGCGTGGTGCGTTAGAGGACACTTGCCGTTGTCTTTCAGAGATGGGGTGAAGAAGAAAGGAACAGTTTTGTTTTTAAGAGAAAAAAAGAAAATACAGTATCCCCCCTTTATCTGAGGGGACACATCCCAAGACCCCAATGGACCCCTGAAACCATGCATAGTTCCAAACCCTACATAGTCCATGTTTTTTCCTGTATACATATACCTATGATAAAATTTAATTTATAAATTAGGCATGGTAAGAGATTAACAACAATAACTAGTGATAAAATAGAACAATTGTAACAATATACCATAATAAAGCTTATGCGAATGTGGTGTCTCTTTTTCTCTCTCTCAAAGTATCTTATTATCCTGTACCAAGGGTAATTGAGACCACGGAGAGCAAAAGTTCAGATAATGATGTACTGCTGTATTCCTTTTACAGGTGAGCAGAGGGGTATCTGGCTGTAAAAAGTCAAGAAAATAAACTGTGCTTAGAGATGCGGAGCAGTGTGTGATGAAGAGAAGGCCCTGGACGGAAATAAGAGACACCACAGAAGAAGTCTCTTGGCTGGAAGGGAGGGGAAGGAACAGGCTCATCAGCCCAGCACGCACTTCCCAGCCCACCACTGCGAGTCTAGACCCTGTAGGGAACCCCACACCTAAAAGAGGCCCTCGACCCTCCTTCCCCCAGCCCACCCTCTGTAGGAGGGACATGTGGGTGTGACAGTAACCACACTGTCCTTTTCAGGCAGGTATTTGGAGCAAATGCTGAGCAAACATTAGAGATGGCAAATGGCTCTTGTTTCAATAGGCACATAGAAGCTGGGGTTACAAAACGTCAGAGCATTCATTTCCCTATAGAGTGTATATTTACACCAACACAGCACACACCTATCCACCAGAAAGGTGGATATTATATAAGATCCCCTGTGGGCTTGCTAATTCCTGGATAAACTCCTTTCCTTTCATTCACTTGTTTATTCTTTTATTTTTTGGATAAAACTACTCTTTCCCTTGTACTTGTCTCCCTGTAGTCTCTCTCCTTTTCCACCTCTAAAGAAAAGGAGCCTTACTCTTTGTGCAAGAAATCACGCTTGCAGCCTGATTGTAGTGGCATTGTTAGTACCAATGAGTTACTGCTCCTCAAACCTCCCGGAATAGACAGTCTTTCAGATTGCTCACCACTCCTTGTCACCATCATCACAAGGATCTCCTCTCTTCCAAGGCCCATGCTGGGAAGATGCAGAGCTAGACTGTTCCACAGAAGGCATTTCTTTTTCCCTCTCCTATTTCCCAGTCTCCCAAACTTGGTCTGCCTCCCACCACCCCTCTGACAGGAACCCCTCCTGTCATGAATTTGATGTGACAGCAGTTGAGTGTGATCTGGTTTCCTGTCCGCAGCCAGTGGTCCTGAGAGGATACCGTGGGCATGAAGGGAGACTCAGAGATTCAGGAAGCAACCATAGTCCCAAAATATGTCTGCTTTTTGGACAGACAGATCCACTGAGCTGGAGCCATTGGAATGTGGTCTTTGGAGAGCTGGTCCCAGAGCAAATGGAAACCAGAGTCCTGTGTGCTTTTATCGCCCAGGACATTGACGGCTGCACAGTCCCAAAGGTGGCTGAGCCACAGAGAGAGTTATTTTTTTCCCCTGAAGGTATATTGAATAAACCTTTTAATCTGAGTGATAAAAATCCCACCCAAAGGAATCACAAGGAACTGCCTGGCCTGTTTCTAAGTATTGTCTGTGCTGCGGGAGGACACGGGCGTCCCCAGGAATCCCAGAGGAGCCAGGATCGTACCAGGGACCATCTAGCTGTGGGGCCTCAGGAAAGCCCAGGAGCCCTTTAGGCCCCTGTCTTCACAGGGATGAAAACAAATGTCTATGCTAATAGTGGCTCTCCTTATGGGCACCTACGATGCAGCCGGTATTTTCACGTATCATCACTTAGCTTCACAATATGGCAAAGAAGCTATAGTTAGCCCCTTTCTACAAATGAGACTGCATGTGTGGCTCAGTTCAGAAGGCTTCCTGTGGCTGTTTTTATGCGGCTCACACCAGAAATAAGTAGCCTCTGCTGAGTTTCTCGGCTCGGGAAAGGGGCGAGTCTTTTCCCAAGCCTTAAAAGGAGGATGCCTTCAAAGGGGAAACTCCCTGCCTGAGACCACCGACGACTGTGGGTGAGCACAGAGTCGGCTCGGCCTGAGCAAAGCTCTGAGGGAAAGCAGGCTGCAGCCCCGGCCGCGGGAGCTCCCTGCAGCCCAGCACAGCAGGCCGCGAGCCTGGCCACTGCCAAGGGAACGCGTTTTCATGTCTCAGCCCATTAAACTCAGAAAAACTCCACACATTCGGAAGACTTTGATGGTGACAAAATAGCATGCAGGCCTCCATGCCCCCATCCCTTCTACAGGGGTTTCTGCCCCAGGAGCACAGCCAGGGCCCTGCGTGACCTCCAGCCCAGGGAGGAAAGGGTGCCAAAGACACAGGGAAGGGGGCATCAGCTGGGCAGCGCAGAGTGGCACAGGCCGTTTGTGTAGGGGTGCCAACGAGCCTCTCACACACCCCTTCCTCCACGGCCATCACGGGGGCCAGAGCCTGACGACTTCGTGCTCAGGTACCCAGATGTTCCCTTATGGCCTCTGTGACCTTCCCCCCATCTCCACCCTCACACACACCGATGTCAGAATCTGCTCTCTAAAACCCACGGTGACCACTGGGCCCCATATCACACACCAGCCCTGGCTCTCACCATCTCCAGCATTGATCTCCTCTCTCTCACCAGAGCCCTCAGTAATTTGGCCCATTGTCCCCAAATACTCAGACTTCTTGTTCCTTCCTCCAGTGCCTTTTGTCTCAGCGAGACCTGTTTCTTTTAAAATGTCCAGACCACCATGCCCATTTGGAAATCTGCACACAGGTGTCTTCTGGCCAGACATGGCTTCCCTCTGCCCATGGCAAGTCCCATGTGGGACCTTCCTTCCAGCCCAAACCCACAGTCTTGTCCCTCCACCAAGCCTGCGACATCCGCTCACCGTGGGTTCTCTCTCCTCCATTCCTTTGCAGTATGTCCTATACTGCATAATGAGTACGCTGTCTTTTTCTCTAATTATCTGTACTAAGTCATGTACTTCTTACAAATATCCAGAGAAAATACTCATCTGTAAATTTCTATCTTGTGCATCTGCTTGGTTTCCCTACCTACATTAAAAATCCAAGCTCTTGTACTCATATGCCTCTCACGGTTCCACTTGGATTTAGGCATTTAGTTGGCACTCAATAAATGCTTACAATAAAACATTTGTTAACTAGTTGTTTATTCTCCTTTCTCTGTGTGGATACTGTTTTTCTTCTAATTTCAGAAAGAAAAGAAATAAATTTTGTTCTGTTCAATTTACAATGCCCAGAATAACTTTGGAAGATTTTTTTTTTTAAATGACTAATACAGACCAAATTTTACATATAGAGACCACATGCAATGGGCATGATCTATCTGTATGGAAAACTCAAACCGTGTTTTTCCTCTGTCATCACAGCAATAATAGCAATGACCAACACAGAAGACTTCTGTGACCGCCCCCCAACAAGCAGCAGACTCCGGCTGGGCGCCCTCCGATTCAATTCTGACACTGTCTGCCTGGAGGTAGTGTCAGCTTCCTGCAGGGTGAGGGCTCAGTCCCCAAAACTGTTCCACCCTCAGACGCCAGTGGCAAGTCTGTACC
>RJWJ010045049.1:0-11913 GCA_004363605.1 Indri indri
CTTATTAATAGAACCCATGAACATGCCTATATTGATCTTTAAGGAATTGTCTTTCTAATCTAGAATATGGAAAAAGAATAGTCATATATGTCTTTTCTTCTACTCTCTAAAACTAAGCAGTTTGATCATTCTTTTGGTGAGAAAATATGGCTTATTGTGGCAAAATTAATGTGGGGCCCAAAGTGCTCTAACAGTACACCGTACTCAATTCTTCTTGCCTAGTGCTATGCTGTCTTGCACAACTTAAAAGCGTCCCATCATTTGTGAGGAAAACATTTTCTTCCTTAATAAACGGCATGACTACACTTCAATTTTCTATTTTTCTAACCTTCTGGTTTATGTGAAACTGGTACCAAATTCCTCATCATGAAGGCATCTGATTTATAGTTTGACAGCAGAGATAGCCTCAAATGAACTGTTATAAATAATGTATCTTGTTGTTTTCAGTTATGGATTGCATATTAATTTTGTCCACATTGTATAATTATCTTATTCTTGTGAGGAAATAATATATATAATAGAGGATTTTAAAAGTGTAAATAGTAGGAACATTTGTTGCATTATTATCATTGTTACCATTCCTCTGCCCTGGTACACTTTACTTTCTGAATTTTAAAAAAATGGCTGTATGATGTGCTCTTTGCGGCTTGGATAAATAATCTTTTGTTCTGGTGGTTATCATTGTTATTATAATCCTCTTTCTAATTTGCTTTCCTGGGCTTCCTCTGGCCTCCCCTTGAGCCACCCATCATGCCCACAGCATCTGATGGCATTTATTAAAAATGATTCTAGGCCAGGTACGGTGGCTCAAGCCTGTAATTCTAGTACTTTGGGAGGCTGAGGCAGGAGGATCGCTTGAGGTCAGGAGTTTGAGACCAGCCTGAACAACATACCAAGACCCCATCTCTACACAAAATAGAAAAATCAGCTGGGTGTGGTCGTGCACGCCTGTAGTCCCAGCTACTCAGGAGGATTGCTGGAGTCCAGGCGTTTGAGGTTGCAGTGAGCTGTGATCACGGCACTGCCCTCATGCCTGCACAACAAAGTGAGACCCTGTCTCCAAAAAAAAAAAAGATTCTAGTTTCACATGGTTACATTTTATTGGTAACAAAGGCATCAAGGCAAGGTCCAGTGAAAAGAGCACTAGAGTGAAAGTCAAGAACCCTGGTTAGGTGCACCTTGGAGCTATTTTGCTGTGGGACCTTAGGGTGAGTCATGGAACCTTTCTAGGCAGAATGCCTCTCCCACTTCGTACTCCCAACCTCTGAGCCACACTAGCTTCTTCCCCAATCGATCAGGCACCTTCCCGTTACATGTCTTTGTGTGTACTATTCCCTCTATTCCAAATGCCTTCCTTTTCTCCCACTGGACAAACTCCTGCTCATCTTTAAATGGCCCAAATTCCAATCTCAAGAGCACAAAGGGAAGCTCTTCTTGAGTTCTTCTCTAAAATACTATTAGTTGCTTCTTCCTCTTTGAGCAATCTTATAATTCTGCAGATGCTCAGGATAATACTTCTAATATTTCGTTGTGAGTACAAGTGTGTGTGCGTATGTGTGTGTCTAAACCTCCCTCACTAAACCATGAGCACTTTAGGGCAGGGACTGTGTCTCATTCCTCTTTGTCTCCCCAGGGCCTAGAACTTCACCCGATGCATTGTAGGTGCTCTGTTCCTGTTTGCTCACTGAAGGCCTGGGCCTTAGTTTCCTCATCTGCAGTAAGGGGATTAGACCAGAGGGTGTTAAAGCAATGCCATGGAATTCTATATGTGGACTGAGACCTTGAACCTGAGGCCCAGCCAGGTGATGCTTTGCGTGTGCCGCACAGAGGGGAGGTGGGTTAGTGGGTTGAGAAGTTTGCCTGCACCGCCATTTCACAGTCCTGGGCAAAAGAGGCACGTTACCTCTTTTGAGCTTCAATTAGCTGTGCTTTTGGTCCTGATGTCTTGTTTTACCACCTTAAAGAACATTTACTGTGTATACGAATGAATCCATAAACAACATAAAGTCAAGTTGAATAGTTTTCTTTTTTAGCTTACATGACTGTTTAGACTTTATTTGTATTCAGAGTGCAGAGAATCTAGTCTCTGTATTCTTGTATAAATGGACATTACTTGTTGTATGATATCGAACTTTAGTACCTTGGTAGACAAAAAGAAATAGATTCTTTCCTTATGTGTTATGATGTTGACCTTTTCAGGGGCCTGTTCCCAGCAAGGAAAATCTGTGTTTCTACTTGTAGCTCCAGCACCCTGTGAGCACCCTCACCCCCACCCCTCCCACATGCACGCAGTTTGCCTTTATCTCCTGATTAGACAAATCCATATCTTGCCACCTCCATCATAGGCGGCATTCTATACCAGCAACACAGTCTTTCTCTCTTCCCATGGCTGAGAGAAATGAGCTTAGTGTGTTTTGGAAAATTTCAAGGCAAGTGTGGCTTGAGTTCAAGGTGAGGAAGTTAACCCCACCATGCTTGTTTTTGACTTAAGTCCATTTTACTGCTTTTTAAGAATGAGAAGCCAGGATTAGCAGCTGCTGGGTGCAGGTCTAAGGTCTGACAGAAGCCTTTGCAGAGGCACCTGCTGCTTTCAGAACTGCCTGGGAGTGAGGGAATCCCCCATACAAAAGGCTTCTGTTGGATTTCTATGCATAGCTAAGAAAGCTTAAATACCAAGGGAAGAAAACACAAGTGATGAAAGAGAACGATGGATTAGGAGAAATAAAAGAGAATACTGTTGATAAAAAGCTATGCCAGGGCAAAAAGTGAGAACGAAGCAGTAGAGAAAAGCTGGAAAACAAGCCCAAAATGGCTGGGAAGAAAACCTGGCAGCAGCATCCATGTTTTCTAAAACCAGGGCAGGAACTATAATTATGTAAAATATCCACTAGACATCATCATTTGAAACGTCATGTCCCACCCCTTTAGTCTGCGCGAGTTACCAATCCTTCCAGAATAAATAAGAACAATTCTGAGCCCCTAGCATGGAATGGTTACAGCCCCTATGCCAGTCATTCTCTCAGCCCAGCATGAGGTAAGTGGTCTCAGGCAGCTTCGAAATATGTACATTATGTAAGCCACACTTCCCTCTTTCTGTGTGACCACATACCATTGTTCTACTGGGTAAGCCAAGGGGTGTTCTGTGTGGTTAAGTCAGTGCTACTCTGTGAGTGTGTCATGACCCCTTTAGAGATCTGACACCAATCTTGGATCTCTGTGTAAAAAAGCATGTTCGCGGTGCACCTTGACGTCTGCTAGCGTGAATGTTGCGCTGAGTTAGGCAGCACGGTTGCAGTTCTGAATCACCCCACGCTTGCCGCTCCTGCTGTTCTATTAGAGCTACATGCAGGAAGATTCTGTCTTTATCCTGCCTGATGCTCTCCCTCTTCTGCCTCCCATGGATACAACATGATAGGAAACCAGTTAAGTGAGCCTGGGAAAACGTTTGCAGACTTAGAGCCCCAGGGGCAACACAGAGCAGAGTATAGCCGGGCAGGTGTGAGGCTGAGAGACAGCAGATAAATGTCATTTTGGATGGTCACCTGGCTCAGGGGGGCCGGTCTGCACATTGGCAGGCATATGCACTGGCTGCCTTGAAAATCTCTGTCTAATCAGAGACTGGTTGCTTCCATAGGTTATTTCTGTCAGAAATTTGATTCTGGAAGTAAATATTATCAGTCAGCAGTGAAAGCTGCAAGGATGCACCTTTGCCATGAGCAAATCCAAGTGAAGAGAAGTCAGAAGCCGTGATATCATAGCAGAAGCGATAGGCAGAGAAAAAATACATAGCATCAGGGTGAGAAAGATCTGCATGAAGAATCCGTGGAAATAGTTAAGTCGTTTTTTTTTTTGTTTGTTTGTTTGTTTTTTAGACAGAGTCTCACTCTGTTGTCTGGGCTAGAGTGTCATGGTGTCAGCCTAGCTCACAGCAACCTCAAACTCCTGGGCTCAAGTGATCCTCCTACCTCAGCCTCCCAAGTAGCTGGGACTACAGGCATGTGCCACCATGCCTGGCTAATTTTTTTTTCTATATTTTTAGTTGTCCAGCTAATTTCTTTCTATTTTCAGTAGAGACGGGGTCTCGCTCTTGATCAGGCTGGTCTCAAACTCCTGAGCTCAATCTGCTGGCCTTGGCCTCCCAGACTGCTAGGATTACAGGCGTGAGCCACGGCGCCCGGCAGTTAAGTCGTTTTAATGGCAGACACAAAAGTGAAAATCTTCAAACTCTTCTAACGGTCAGGTGGCCAAGCAGCCCCTAAGGAGCAGCTTAGGGTGGGAAGTTACTGGATTGGCTGGTAGGGAGACAACAAGCCCCAATGCATGTGTTCCGCTTATTCCTCATGGCACACAGGCAGCATGATCATTATGTTTGCATCGTCAGTTCTCGCTTCTCCCCCAGGTCCTGTGGGGGTGATGTAGATGTGGGCCCCAGTAGATACTGTGTACACAGGGGTCTGTTTCACAGTTGAGCAACACTGAGCTTAGGAAAACCCCAATTTTATAAGGCGACCTGCCTATCCTCCCCTCCAGAGACAATGACATAACCTTTATTACCCTGGGATGTAAACAGATCTTCTCTGGGATGTTCTCTGTCTTTACTATGCTGATGAGGAAACAAATGTGCCCTCTGGTTTGCGGGGCAACACTATTTCTGCCTTCCTAGACTGCTGTGCAAACATTCTAGAAAAGATAGTCTGGCATAAGACTTGTAGAAACATGGAGAATTGTCTCCCAACATTAAGAATTCTCAAGCTGCCTTGAGTCTTGTTCCAGTTCACACAGGCCAAGTCCTATTTTATCTCCTGTTTAGATTCATGTGAAACTCACATTTTCTTCACTGCCATTACATTCTTAAAAGCACCACTCCTCCCCTTACTCACATTAGCCTGTGTGGATTTCTGCACTTTACCTCTGGAAGAGCAGAGCTAACACAAAGCTGGAAAATAAGGTTGTAGTCAGAATGTGGGGCCTTGAATGTTAGGTGAAAGTTTAATCATATATTAACCCCTGACACCTGGATGCCACAGGACTAGCTTTAATTATGCTTGGTCCACTTATGCATCTGTTCATTTGGGACGTGACTGCCTGAGACAAAGGAAATTATTTCTATTCATTGTCTCCATGATGCTTTTAAGGGAGCATCAAATTTGAACCAGAGTCAAAAGTGATCAATTTTCTTTCCTATAATTACTATTGTTTGGATTTCTTGTTCCAGCTCCTTTTTTTTTTTAAAGTCTCAATACATATTATTAAATGAAACTTTGATGCTTAGAAAAGGTACAGCTCAGGTTACAAGTTTGCATGCAGGTCTTCTCACCGGCCAGTCCTCCTGTGTTAGAAGCTCTTTGCCACTCTTTGACTTTCTTCTAACAGAACTATCCTCGAATGCCTAGTTTCTGTGCAAAAGTATCTTCTTCAAGGAGGCATTCCTGGACTCACCATCTAAACTAGTTCTTACCTGGTGTCTTCTCTTGTAGCACTTGCTTTTTTCATTCTTAGCACACAGCACAATTCGTAATTGTCTATCGTGGGTGGGGTGTGTGTGTGTGTGTCTGTCTGTCTGTCTAATGGCTTCTCCCCCACCAGACTGTAAGTTCTATGAAAATAAGAGTTATGTCTGTTGTTCATCACAGAAAACCCAGCCCGATGCAATGAGCGCTCAAGAAATATTGACTGGAAAAATTAAATGTAGATTTTTGACTCTCTTATTGCAGAGGCTTGAATATCAGCTCAGCGAGTTTGCAGTTATTTGGTTCGCAATAACGTCATTGACTTTTATATGGAGAGAGCTTTTACCTAGTACAAAAGCAGTATATTATCAATGCCTCCAACACAATAAGCACAGAAGAGCACAAAGGGAAAAAAACCCCAAAATGCAGTAATTCTGCCGTTGACATTTTACAGAGCTATATTTTAAAGAAGAATAATTTACCATAAGGATAAAGTGGAGAGGGAAGAGGACGTAGGATGTAGGAGCAGTTTTGAGAAGGTCCACACAAGAGTTGATGGGAGGAAGGCAGGAGCCGTGGGAGTGCAGAGAAAGGGGCTAATGCTGGAGACATTCCAGAGACACCATCAGCGGGACTTGGTGACTGCTTGGACTTGAGGAGCCAATAGTTGCCCAAGGCAGTGCTGAAGTCTGGGGCTGTGTGATTGGTGAGAGCTGTAGTTCCTAACAGAAATAGTGGTGTTGAGAGGCTTGACACCTAGGGAGGAAATAGGCCTTAGGCCCAGCCAGACGTGGATTTCACTTCTGGTTCTGCAAGCAAGTCACCTAACCTCGGTGAGTGCATTTCCTTCCTCTGTAAAATGAGCTTGACAGTCCCTACCTTGCCAAGTGGTTGTTGGGTAAGTTACTTAGCCTTTCTCAGTTTCCTCATCTGCAAGATGGAACTAGTAACAGTAACTATGTTATAAACTGTTTCAAGGATTAAATGAGTTATTATGGAGTAAGTGATAATATAGATGAGTTTGTTATGATCCTTATTGTTATTAATATATCATCAATGTATGGGCAGGATGCTGATGAGACATCCAACTGAAACTGTCCACCTGGCAATGGAAAATGATGATCTAGAACTTGGATGCATGGTCTGTTTAAAAATAGTGGCAAGGCCAGTTTTCCAGGGTGGATCATGGGTTGTCAGGGTTAAAGGCTAGGAGTCAAGTTTTCATTAACTGAGGGGCAATGGTCACTGTTACTGTTATGTCCTAGAGTCCCCTTCTAAGATGGGCACCTCAACCTGGCTGTGTGGATATAGTTTACTGTCTGGTACCCTGGGGAGCCTATGCCTGGATGTGCGTGCCTGCAGAAAAAGCCTGAGGATGCATGAGATAGAGTTCTCGGACAGAGACAGCACTTGGGAGAGGGAGAGGAGGAGTGGGAGGGAGAGGTGAGGGGCACAGGGGTTGATTTGTGCCGGCGTCAAACCCACAGGACAGGTGCAAGGCTTGGGAGGTAGGCAGACCTGACCTGCAGCAGGAACAAGGTCTGGAGCAAACAGAAGGGGATTATCTTGGGACTGCTGCTCGTGGAGCCTTTATGGTGGCCCTTGAATGTGCATAGGTTAGAGTGTCCCTAAGGCTGGAGGCCAACAGAAAATATTGTTCAAATTCTTTATGCTTTCTAATTTACAGTAAAAATAAATGTAAAATAATGGACTTTGGTCTGCCGTTTGCTAACTGCTTCCCTCCCATCAGTTTTGCACTGGGAGAAATGTTCCCTTCCTATATGGCTTCCTGCCCCACCCAGGTTTTTTTGTTTTGTTTTGTTTTTACTGTAGGTCCATTATAACTGGAAGCAAAGAGCCCACCTGGTAGAGAGGAGGCTGCCATGGAAACACTGGGAGCCCTTGTTGGATCAGGGTCCTCTGCGATAGCACTTTACTAGCTCTTCCCCCTTTTCTCTGAATTAATGGGAACCTCTGAATGTGAGCCCCTGGAAGGACTCCTGATCACTTCTACTTTCAACCCATCCTTGGTTCCAGACAATCTTGATAGGCTCTGCATTTTCAGAAGTGCATGCATTTGAAATGCAGTTAACGTTTTTCACTTGGGGCATCCCTGCCCCTCAATGACATAGACAGAATTCATCCTGAACCCCAGTGTTTGGCACTGTGAGCTCAGCATGGGCCCTCACCCTGCCCAGGCCCTCTTCTGTGTCTCTGTCCCGGCTCCTAAATCACACTGTCCCCCCTCATTTCCACCCAGAACACAATATGGGCTCAAAGCTTTAACCTTTTTCCACTTTTACAAGAAATCCAGTGCAAAGCAGCGTTTTTCCGGGTGTGTAGCTTTAACCGAAGATTCCATTCATGAAGGGTGAGGAGCAGAGGATGGACCGTGCCGCTGCCAGCAGCCCTCTGCCGTTTCCCCCTCCGTCACTCCACATCCTGCCTGCTCTCCTCGGGCCCTCCAGCGGTGCACAGGATCAGGTCTTCTAGGACTTTCTGAGGCCCTAGGTCTTCTGCCCACACACATACCAAACATATCAATGTGCACCCACACCCCACATTAAGTGTAATTTTGCTGCAAGCGATGAAAAGCATTTTTATAATTGGGCTTTTGAAATCATTTGACTATAAGTAACTCATTCAACTTATGTTTGGCTCTGATTTCTAGGGAGTTGTGCAGTCAAGAATCCTTAAAAAGTGAGAAAACTTAACCTACCAGTTGTTTTCATGTATAACAAAATATTTTTGAATGTTAGATTTAATAATTAAAGAAGTAAGCACCACATGTGTATAGACATTTACATGAACATTTGATAATTGGTATGTTTTTCTTTCTGTATTCTGGAGACAGTAATCACTTTTAAGCCCTTAAATATTTACATACACCTCGTAAAGAGATTAAACTGTAGGCACTGTAGCTATGGTTTCCAGTGGATGGGGCAGGTTAGCGGGAGGCTTGTCCATGAAGACTCTCTGGGGAAGAGTCCAATCCCCACTCTGGCTGCATTCTTTTGCAGAAGCTGCCCCAGCAGGCCAATCATTTGCCCCTTATGCCTGCTGGAATAATGATGAACACAATTTTCTTTGTCTCATTATAAATATTTTTTCAGAGCACATCTAAGTTTAAAAATAGCCATGTGGTACATTCCTTATACAAGGATTTCATCAGGAACCTCAAGCAACCTTTAGAGAATGCTTCCCTTGGAAAGGATTTGGCTTACAGTGCAGAGGGGGAGATGAAAACATCCTGGCAGGGGGACCAGCATGGGCAAAGGTGGGGAGGCAGGGGCTGAGACGCAGCCTGGCCAGGTCTGAAAGGCCTTGGAAGCCACACTGAACATTTCAGACCTTACCTCATAGGCTATGGACAAGAACTGACATTCCAGAAACTGGCTCAAATAACAGACTCAGAGAGTAACTTAAGGTGAATGGCATTGATTTTTCTTTTCCTTTCTCTTCATCCTCCTCCCCATTTTTTCAGGCATGAGGGGTTCCTTTTAAACATCACTATTTTTCTTGATAGCTAGATAAGTCCAGATATCTAGTAAGCCCCCAGAGGAGACTTGGTGTAAGCAGAACTGATGGGACAAACATCCAGACATTATTTTGAGTTTTGAGCCACCACTGGGGCTCCACGTGCTTTATGTTTGGATTATTCAGTGTTTTTCCCATCCTTTAATGTTAGGTCTTTTCAGCCAAATGATAAGGTTGAACAGGGTGGAAATTACAGGGTGGGGATCACAGCAGTGTTTTAGTATAAGCGATCGCTTCCATTCATGTGGCAAGGGTTTGCAAGGGTAGTTCTTTTTTTCTCTTTTGATGTTTTTGTTTTTGCATTTTACTTACCGTGCTTTTTGTTCATTTGTCTGTTTCATTTTATCTCCTTTATTCCATCCGCTGAATTAATAGCATTTCCTTTTTCTTTCTTTTTTTTTTTTTTTCAGTATTTGCTCTTTAAAAAAATCTGTGGGTGATGTTTAAAAATTCAGATTTTCTACAAAATTCTGAGTTTCTAGCTTTATTTGAAAGTTGACATCTATGACATTGGGCTTGTGTTGCTTTATGCCAACAATCTGTGAGAGCTGCCTTCTTTAGACAGATATGTTCTCACCAGTTTACCCCAGTCCCCACCACACTCTATTGTCTCCCTGACCTTGAGGAGACATCAGTTGCCATTTCATTTGAGCTGTTGCTTTCCTATACCTGGCTGTTAACTAATTTATGTGACTTACTCTGCCTCAGTAAGCATTTCAGTTTGTCACTGTCTTTTAGCTGGAGTAAATTTAGTGGATTTACATTTGTTATAATTAACTGTTCTGATATATTTTAATTCACATCTGCTGGAATCTTTTGTGCTTTCTGTTTGTCCCAAAATTCCCACGTTTCTTCCCTCGTTTTTTGTCTTCTGATAGATTTATTGGGTTTGCTGTCTCACTCCATTTTTTCTTCTGTACCACTCTGAAAGTTATACTGTTTTATTCTTTCAATCTAATTACCTAGTAATTACAGCATACATCTTTAACTTACTAAATTCTAAAGTGATCAATATCTTTACCTTCCTTTGAACACCACTCTTCTGATTTATATCCCCCTCAATTCTTATGCTAGTCTTCTTATGTGTTTTAAGTCTATATATTTTTTTCTTTTAAAAATGCCACAGGGGGCCGGGCGCGGTGGCTCACGCCTGTGATCCTAGCACTCTGGGAGGCCGAGGCGGGCGAATTGCTCAAGGTCAGGAGTTGGAGATGAGCCCGAGCAAGAGCGAGACCCCATCTCTACTATAAATAGAAAGAAATTATCTGGACAACTAAAAATATATAGAAAAAATTAGCCGGGCATGGTGGCACATGCCTGTAGTCCCAGCTACTCGGGAGGCTGAGGCAGAAGGATTGCTTCAACCCAGGAGTTTGAGGTTGCTGTGAGCTAGGCTGACACCACGGCACTCTAGCCCAGGCAACAGAGTGAGACTGTGTCTCAAAAAAAAAAACAAATGCTACAGGGCATTTTTAAAAATTCTTTTATAGAGGCAATGCTTGTATTGACTTACCTATATATTTATCACTTTCTGTACTCTTAATTGTTTCTTGTATCTTCTTGTATTCTTGCAATTTCTTTTTATATCTCCTCTTATATGTCTTACATTTGTGATTAATTTCCTTTTGCCTGAAGTGCATTCTTTAGAATTTCCTTTAATGAGGATCTGCTGATGGCAAATTTATTCTGGTTTTGTCTGTACCTGTTTCATTTGTGTATTCTTTTTCCCCTTTTTCTCCCTTCTGCTACTTCAGTAGTTACATATGCTATTAATATTTCTTCTCTCCCATGCCCTCTGTCATTTCCCCTAAAATTATAATATGCATACTTGGCTTTTTATAAGTTTTAAATTATTCAAAATTGGTATTCCCCTATCAAACAATGTACGGATCTTAGAATATTTAAGTTAATCGCCCTTCCATATTATTACTATCTAATATTTTTATTCTAAGTTGTTTATAACTCCTTTCCACATTAATCTTTATATATATATATATATATTTGTTTATTTTTTGCCTTTCTTATCTGGGTGATGGGAAAAATATTTTTAAAAATAGGGCTGTTTATAAAATTTACTGAAGTGTTTATCTTCTTTGCTCATCATTGCTCATTTATCTTACTTTTTTCTCAGTTTACTTCATATTAAAACATTGCTATACTTAATTTTGGGGGGGGTCTGTGAATTGCATAGTCTCTTCTTTTTTTGTATGAAAATGTCTTTATTTCACCCCCTGCAATAGTTTCAATGTGTCTCTCTAAGTTCATATGTTGAGAATGTCATCCTCAAGATAATAGTGTTGAGAGGTGGGACCTTTAAGAGGTGATTAGGTCATGAAGGCTCTGCCCTTATGAATGCATTAATGCCATTATTGTGGGAGTGGGTTCATTATCAAGGGAGTGGGTTCCTCAAAGGATGAGTTCAGCCCCCCTTCCCTCTCTCTGTTGCCCATTCGATGCCTTCCACCATGTTATGACACAGCAAGAAGGCCCTCACCATGTGCTGACACCTTGACCTTGGACGTCCCAGGCTCCAGAACTGTGAGGAAATAAATTTCAGTTCTTTATAAATTACCTAGTCTGTGGTATTCCGTTATAACAGCATACGACAGACTAAGATGTCCCCATTTTTGAGCAGTAATTTAATGAGATATAGAATATTAGTTCGATGGTTATTTTCTTTTACCACTTTAAATGTGTTATTCCATTATCTTCTGGTCTGTCATTAACGAAATGTCTAGTGCCAATCTGATTGCCATTATTAGTTTGATGATTTATCTTTTGCTCTCTAGTTGCTTCTATGACTTTCTCTTTGGCTCTCCTGTTTTGCCGTTTACCGCTGTGTTTGTGTGTGTGTGTGTGTGTGTGTGTGTGTGTGTACGCGCATGTGTGTTTCTTTTGAATCTTGCTTGGGATTTGTAATTTTCTG
>RJWJ010045050.1:0-11909 GCA_004363605.1 Indri indri
AAGGAATTTCTATCTCATTCACACCACAGTATTCTTGCCTCTTCAGTACAGCAACTGAGCATGTATCCTAACAAATAAATACATCTTATAAACCCAGATAGTTTCCCCATTTATTCAATTCTGAATTTGGACGAGCAAGTTTCAGAAACTCTTTCTGAATTCCAGTGTTATCAATTATCTTAAACCCTATTCCCCACTATGTTTGTTTTTCTCTATTTCCATATATTGAAAGGAAAAACTGCCACCTTTTCTTGTGTGTTCCAGAGTAGACGATATTTTGTTCATATTTGCCTTTTCTCTATTCTCCTGAACAAACTGTCCCCATTTCTCTCTCTTTCATTTACAAACTTCCTCAAAATATATGCCTTTTTGCTGTTGAAAGGAACATTCTTTACTCCATAGGCATAGTATAATAGTAAACACCTACAAAATAGCAAAGGGAATAATTGAAGAATTGCTTAATTGTCTTTTTTTAAACATTGATAAAAGTAAGCAATTAAAAAAACCTAATATTGCTGATATAAACAGACACCATAGAGAAAAGAGATGGCCAGAAAGTATAAAATTTCCTCAAGACAAAGAATACCCTCACCTTCCCCTGCCTCTTTAACCCATCACATCTAGGTAATATTATTGGTTAAATTATCACTCACCTTACCTCTCATTACAAAGTCACTTATAATTTGTTTTCTGTGTCTGTAGCTGCAATGACTTTTACTATGAATAGCTCACATCATTTCTAATGTTAGAAATCGCCTAACTCATTTCGTACCATATTCCCTCAAGAAAAGCTTCTAATTAATACTGGTGTCATTTTTGTTCCTTCTTTGATGTTTAACTTTGACAATTTGAGAAAAGACAAGCTCCACTGAAATCTTTAAATTAAAATGATCTACCTTTCTAGATACTTTAATTTAAAGGATACATTTGAAAAGGCACCATAGTATGTTATCATTGTCGACCTTCGAGTCAGAATACCTGAGCTTATATTTGAGATTGTCACACATCAGCTTTTTTGAACTATGTTTCAACAGCTCCAAGATCTTTAAAATGAAGGCACTAGACCAGAAGACACTTAGTTTTAATTATTCAATTGATACAAAAGAATAATTCTAAAATATATTTGAGGATAAGAAAACAATAAAATAAATGTCCATGTACCCATCCAAGTTAATAGATCATAATCATTATCTTTGAAGTGCCTTTTGACATACTTCAATCCATTGCCTTTCCTCACTTTAAAAAAAATAACTATCCTGAGTTTTTTGTATTATCTGCATTTTGTTTCTTTATAATTTTACCATATATGTTTCCAACATGTACTGTGAAACAATTTTAGCTATTAAGAAATTATAGTTGTCAGTCTACTTGTATCTATATCTAGACCTTTATCTACACAAATATCTGTATATTTGTAAGAAGCTCCATTACATTTTGGATAATTTTAGGATTTTTTGTTTCTTTGTCTCTGGTGGTCTGAAATTTCATGGTGATACGTTTTACATATAGTTTCTTTTTTATTTAACAACTTGGGATTCACTGAGATCCCTTAATTGGAGGAATACTGTCTTTTATTAATTAGTTCTGGAAACTTTTCAGATAATCTTTTTCTTTCCTATCTTCTTTCTCCTCTTCTTTTCATTTTCACAGTATCTGCCGTGGCTCTCAATATTTTTTACATAGTTTCTATGTCTATCTTACTCTGTAACATAGTCTGAACAGGTTCTTCAGGATGTATTTTCCAATTTTTTGATTACTATTACAGCTATGCCTGTACTTATAATTACATCATTGTTTTTATTTTTTAAAGTTCTGTTTTATTCCAGGTTTGCCAAATTTGTCTGTACTTTCTTCCTTTTGACCTTTACTTGTACTACAAATTTCCAATTTTATTCAAGTTCCTAACATTTTTGTTATTGTGAAATATACAACACATATATAAAAGTTCACAAAATGTAAATGGAAAGATTGATTAGTCATCACAGAGTGAGTGCTTGCATGACTTTTACAGAGGTCAAAAGATAGTACATTTCCATTAGTCTTCTCCTCATACCCTTTCCAAATCATAACTTCCCGGCTACTTTGTGGTGGTAATTACTATACTGAAGTTTATGGCATCAGTTTCATTATTTACTGTGTTTTTTTCACTTAAATACACACCCATAAAAAATATAAATTGTTGAAACTGAATGAATGAAATTATTTGAGTTTATCTTCTTTCACTCAGAAAACCTGCTGTACATGTTGGTGAAGATGTGAAGAAAGGGGAACTCTTATAAGCTGTTAGCAGGAATGTAAATTAGCACAGCCGTGTTGGAAATCAGTATGGAGATTCCTCAAAAAATATCATTAGAGCGAATAGATAGCCCACAGAATGGGAGAAAATATTTGCTCTTTACACATCTGATAAAGGGCTGATAACAAGGATCTATCTAGAACTCAAAAAAATCAACAAGAAAAAAATCAAACAACTCCATCAACAAATGGGCAAAGGAAATGAACAGAAACTTTTCTAAAGAAGACAGAACAATGCCCAGCAAACATATAAAAAAATGCTCAACATCTCTAATCATTAGAGAAATGCAAATCAAAACCACAATGAGATATCACCTAACCCCAGTGAGATTGGCCTCTCTCAAAAAGTCCCAAAACGACAAATGCTGGCGTGGATGTGGAGAGACAGGAACACTCTTACACCGCTGGTGGGACTGCAAATTAGTGCAACCTTTGTGGCAAAGAATTTGGAGATACCTCAAAGAGCTAAAAATAGAAATACCATTCGATCCAGCAATAGCACTATTAGGCATCTACCCCAAAGAGCATAAAACACTATGATAAAGACCTGCACCCAAATGTTTATGGCAGCACAATTCACTATCAAGTTCCGTCAATCTATGAGTGGATTACTAAAATTTGGTATATGTATACAATGGAATATTACTCAATCATAAGAAACAACAGTGATCTAGAACCTCTTATACTTTCCTGGATTAAACTTAAGCCCATTATCCAAAGTGAGACACCACAAGAGAGGAAGAATGGGCTCCACTTGTACTCGCCATCAAATTGGTACTAA
Source organism: Indri indri (assembly GCA_004363605.1). Taxonomy (NCBI): domain Eukaryota; kingdom Metazoa; phylum Chordata; class Mammalia; order Primates; family Indriidae; genus Indri; species Indri indri. Next base: position 3,077 of record RJWJ010045050.1, read on the forward strand.
CTGGTCAACACTAGGGTGATCACATGGCAGTAATACTTTCCAGGGATTAGGAGGATGTGGCGGGGAGTAAACCAGCAACTAAAAGGACATGGGGAGCATTGTGGCGGAGAAAGGCATGCCTCTAACCCTTGCTAGGGTGAGGCAAAAACATAAAGTGTAACCTTAATGTTTGTATCCTCATAATACCCTGAAATAAAAAAAAATAAAATTGAAAAATTAAAAAATAAAAGACCCAATTGGTGTTTAAAATAGCAAGAGAAAACAGTTGTTTTAATCAAAATGTTCATTTGTGAATATGGAGTATTTACAATTGCCAGCAGCATGGATCAGTTAATTTCAATTTGTATTTAACTAATACAACCAATAAGACTATGTTGCTAAATAATTTGGAACTTAAATAGAGCAAAGAGTAATATTATATTAATATTTGAATGATTAATCATATCTTTAAAGCATTCTGTTTGTTATTTGCAACCATCCTCCTTATTCCACTGTGTCAGATTCGGATAAATTTTTGATGTTGAATAAAGTTGTCATAAGACTTAAAAAAACCTTTAAAAAAGAAGAAAAAAGAAAAAAATTAAAAATACAACCACTATATAATCCAGCAATCTCACTACTGAATATAGATACAAAGGAATTGAAATCAGTATGTTGAAGAGATACCTGAGCTCCCATGTTTATCACAGCACTATTCACAATAGCTAAGAGATGGAATCAACCTAAGTGTCCATTGGCGATAAATGCACAAAGAAAATATGTTATATATACACAATGGAAGACTATTCAGCTATAAAAAAGAGTAAAATCTGTTATTTGCATAAACATGAATGAACATGGAGGAAATAATGTTAAGTGAAATAAGCCCAGCATAGAAAAACAAATACTGCATGATCTCACTGGTGTGAAATCTAAAAAAAGTTAATCTCATAGAAGTAGAGAGTAGAACAGTGGTTACCAGAGACTGGTGGGTGGGATGGAGAAAATTTAGTCAATGGACACAAAGTTACGGTGAGATAGAAGGAATAATTTCTCATGTTATATGACATAGTAGGGTGAACGTGGCTAATAACAATGTATTGTGTATTTAGAGATGGCAAGATAAAAGGATCTTGAAAGTTATCACCACAAAGAAACGCTAAAGGTTTGAGGTGATAAACATGCTAACTACCTTAAGTTGACCATTACGTAATATGTACATGTATTGAAACATCATACTGTACTCCATAAGCATGTATAATTAATATGTGTCAAATATAAACAAAATTTTAAAATTTTTAAAATGTGTTGTGACATTCATACATCTTCTGTTTGGTTGAAATGTTTTCATTATTATTGAATTATAGTATTATATGGTGAAAATAGAGTACCTTATCCATATATTTTATCTTTGTCGGACATTAGATTGTTTCCTATTTAGGGGATATTACAAGAAATTATTATCAATATTCTTGTTATGACACTTAGAAAGGATGTAATGATTTTATTTTTTGTCAAATTTCAGGAGCACAATTGCTTGCTCATAGGATATATGGAACTTCATCTTTACTAGATGCTGCCAAATTATCATCTAAATTACTTGTATTAGTTTTCACTCCCATCAGCAGGGCATGACTGTTTCCCCTGCTACAGTGTCACAAATATTCAGTGCTATCCTTTTTTTTTTTTAACCATTCCGTGGATTTTCCCATATCATATATATGTCCAAATTTATTGGCTTAAAACTGTTGATATTTGCTTAACATTAAAACAAATGCTGTACAATTTGTAGTAATGTTCTTCTTATTATTCCTAAATCTGATTATTTGTATTTTATCTCTTTTGTCTTGACCAGTCTTTCCTTTCTAATGCACACTTGCTTTCTGTTTCATTAATTTCTATTTTGTGTTGTCTGGATTGGGCCCTCCTCATCACCATCACCATTGAACCACTGTGATAGACAGTTAATGATATGAAATTAACCTTAGATTACTCTAGGTCATTTTCCAGACCATATCGTGCTGGGACATCTGGCCTATGGGCTGGGGAATTCCCTGCATTCTTTTGCAAATTGGCAGGGCTTGCCTCTTTCCCCCAGGTGTGGCAGATTTATACCTAACAGGTATAAATCTGACAAAATATGGAAAGAATCGATATGTGGAAGGTACAAATCTCTGATAAAAGTAATGAAAGATCAAAATAAATGGACAGATATTCTGTCTTACTGGAGAGAGGAGTCAATATTATTAAAATATCAATTATTTTCAAAATTTTCTCTAGATCCATTCAATCCTACTCAAAATGCCAGAAAGCTATTCTGTAGACATTTTTTCTGCTATGCAATTTTAAGAGGCATATTGTAGGTTATAGTGAAAAATCATAGGAAGTTCATATACTTTTACCTGTAAGATCCTTAAAAATCATTCAGTATTAAGTTATAATAATAACAATAGTGCAATATCTCTTTCTATCCTTAGTCACACATACAGCTTAGGTGTTTTTTTTTTTTTCCCCTCATTTTCCAAGGGAATAAATTGAAATTTTTATGTTGAAAGGATTCATCCAAAATCATACAATTAGGGAATGGCAGTAACTAAATTTGAACCCAAGCCTGTCTGACTCTGAAATCTAATATATTTAACAACTGTAGCATTAATTCTCCACCAAAGTTGTATATCAGAACTACTTTAGGAATATTTCTTAAGCATGAAGTAATTTCCTAGGTCTAAACCAACTGAATGAAAACCCTGAGAGATTGTGCCTTGACTCAAGGTAGTTAAAAACAAAACAAAATACCCTCCATTCCAGAAATAAACAAACAATTCTTATATACATCAAGGCTTAGGAACTTAGGATCTGAAAGTTAAAGAGTCGAATAGCTGGAACATGTATGAGTAGATAAGAGTTTCAAATAAATGGGATGGCATGACTAAAAATGATAATGTCATTGAAAAAAGAGGAAGCATAGCATTTCAGGAGGCCAAAAGTAAGTTAGAGTGACTTGAACATGGTCTGTATTTGGAACCATAATTAAAAATGAAACTGTAGAAGTCAGCTAAGCTGAATTAGTAAGCTATAGGCAGATGAATCAGTATACGTAAAAGGAAATAATGCCTTTGAAGGATTTCTAACAAAGGAGCACTATAATCTGATGCAATTTTAGGAAGAGACTTTGGTGATTGCTGGAAATCGAGAAATTGGTTAACAGCTATTCACAGTAACCTAGTTAAGAATTGATGAAACATGATAGAAGAAATAACTAGGCAGCAATGGATTTGAGGAATATGGAGAAGAGGACATGTTACTATTTGGTTTGTAAATGAATATGAGAGATTAAAAAAGTATCTATCTTTGGATGATTGATTCCCAATGTTTAGACTAAGAATGAGGATCAAGTCTTAAATTGATATAGGGAACAAGAAAGATACCTCAAAGAGATACAAGTAGAAGTGTCATTTGATCCAGCAATCCCATTACTGGGCATCTATCCAAAAGAAAAAAAGACGTTCTATAAAAAAGACATCTGCAATAGAATCTTTATAGCAGAACAATTCGCAATCACAAAGATGTGGAAACAACCCAAGTGCCCATCAATACATGAGTGGATTAAGAAAATGTGGTATATATATACCATGAAGTTCTACTCAGCCACAAAAAACAATGGTGATCTAGCACCTCTTGTGTTATCCTGGATAGAGCTGGAGTCCATTCTACTAAGTGAAGTATCACAAGAATGGAAAAAGAAGCACCACATGTACTCACCATCAAATTGGTATTAACTGATCAACATTTATGTGCACAAACAATAGTAACATTCATTAGGAGTTGGGCAGGTGGGAGAGGGGAGGAAGGGATGGGTATATTCATACCTAACAGATGTGGTGTGCACTGTCCGGGGCATGGACATGCTTGAAGCTTTGACTTGGGTGGGGCAAAGGCAATGTATGTAACCTAAACATTTGTACCCTGGTAATAATCTGAAATAAAAATAAATAAACAAACAAATAAATAAAAGAGAAAATGCTCTTCATCTCTGATATTCCCCAGATTTTTCTCTTACTAATCTATGTTGATCATCTCTGACTACCTACTTTCTTGATTACAGTTGACTTCCTATTTTGAGCACTCTCTTGTTCCATTTTTCTGATCTTTGCTGAGTTGGGTTTTTGGTAGTTCACACAGCTCTTCAGACCAAATGCCCATAACTGTAAAAGATAGATGATCTCACTGTCCACCATGGTGATAAGTCATTGACTAAATTAGCCAGCCCTTCCCCCCACTCTGCATGTGAAAAAAGCATCCCTCACAGAATATTACTGACTCACATCCATTGAATCCAAACATACCATTTTAAGAAAATCAATCTGATTAGCAAGAGAAACTACCCATCAGGCCAATAAATAATTTGTACGTCCTTACTTGACATGCTCTCTTGCCTGTCTTTACTAAAGAACTAAAATGGAGAGCTTCCCTTGACACAGTTGCCTAATTTTCTGTTTTATTGGATTTTGTTTTATTCTCCGATTTAGAAGAAAAATGAAAGAATGGCTCTGATTGTGACATCGTAAGTTATATGAAGAAGATATTTTTTCCAATAGAAGAAATTTGTTCTTTAAGCACTTTGCAACATACAGCATTAAACTTTCAAGATTCCTTCACCTAAATAGTATATTTTGTTCAGTTCACTATTTATATCAGTATTGGGAATGCACATTCATGGCATTACCAGCCAGGGCACACACACAAAATAACTGATGGTGTCACTTTGAAAACTGAAGTGTCTGTTAAATTTGCTGTGGAATTTTTTTACATTATGTGCTAGAAGCCATAATTATAGTACTTGTCTTTCATTTGAAATATTGAATTGGTATTTGGGCAATTTCAATGTACATTAATACATTTTTAGAGTTAGGGAAGGCACTATCTACTCTAAAATCTAATTGTAAAAAGTTGATTTCAGTTTATGATGGGCAATAAATATTTTGACATTCTCAAATCTGTGCGATGGAACTGGAAGCGCTACCCTTTTGTACATTAAGAAAGTGGTCTTTATTTACTTCCTGAACCCCATGGCAAGTCATCTGGGAAGATTTACTCTGATTATGGATGCAGAATAAAGGTATGAAGTGAGTTAAACTATCTATCATCTCCTCTTCAGAGAGTTTCTTCTTTTAAATCATTTACTTTTTTCTCCTTATTTCCTCATTTTCCTTCTGAGGAAGGGGAGAAAGCACTACAAAGGAAAAAAGATAGGGGGCCAACTAGAGAGAGTGTAGAAGACTTTTTACTTTCATTCCCATGTAGACCCCAGTGTTGTTGGCAAAAGTAAACTATTTGCTCCTGTGACAGTTTCTTTGGCTGTGCAGAAGCTTTTTAATTTGATCAGGTCCCATTTATTTATTTTGGTTGTTGCTGTGATTACCTTTGGGGTCTTCTTCATAAATTCTTTACCCAGGCCAATGTCTAGAAAAGTATTGCCAACATTTTCCTCTAGAATTCTAATAGTTTCACTCCTTAGGTTTAAGTCTGTTACCCAGCGTGAGTTGATTTTTGTGAGAAGTGAAGGGTGTGGATCCTGATTCAGTCTTCTACATGTGGCTATCCAGTTTTCCCAGCACCATTTATTGAATAAGGATTCTTTTCCCCAGTGTATGTTTTTGTCTGCTTTGTCAAAGATTAGGTGGCTATATGAGGATGGTTTTATATCTGGGTTCTCAGTTCTGTTCCACTGGTCAATGGCTCTGTTTTTGTGCCAGTACCAAGCTGATTTGATTACTACGGCCTTGTAATAAAGTTTGAAGTCTGTTAAATTGATACCTTCCATTTGTTTTTATTGACTAGGATTGTTTTTGCAATACGGGGTCTTCTCTGGTTCCATGTGAAGTCTAAAATTAATTTTTCTATATCTGTGAAAAATGGTGTTGGTATTTTAATAGGGATTGCATTGAATCTGTAGATCACTTTGGGTAGTATAGACATTTTAAAAATGTTGATTCTACCCACCCATGAGCATGATATTGTTTTCCGCCTGTTTACGTCCTCTGCTATTTCCTTCCTCAATGTTTCATAGTTCTACAGGTAGAAGTCTTTTACCTCCTTGGTTAAATATATTCCTAGATACTTTATTTTCTTTGTTGCTATTGTGAAGGGAATTGAGTCTTTGATTTGGTTCTTGGTGTGACTGCTATAGGCTTATATGAATACCTCTGATTTGAGTATTGATTTTGTATCCTGAGACTTTACTGAATTCATTTATCTATTCCAGGAGCCTTTTGGTTGAATCCTAGGAGTTTTCTAGATATAATATCATATCATCAGCAAATAGTGAGTGTTTGATCTCTTCTGTCCCCATTCATATGCCTTTAATTCCACTCTCTCACCTGATTGCTGTGGCCAGGACTTCCAGCACTATGTTGAATAGAAGTGGAGATAGTGGGCAACCTTGTCTGGTTCCAGTTCTAAGTGGGAATGCTTTCAATTTTTCCCCATTCAGTATGATGTTGGCTGTGGGTTTGTCATAAATGGCTTGTATCATTTTTAGGTAAGCCCCGTCTATGCCTATTTTGTTAAGTGTTCTTATCATAAAACGGTGTTGAATTTTGTCAAATGCTTTTTTCTACGTCTATTGAGAGAATCATATGGTCTTTGTTTTTGTTTCTATTTATGTGGTGAATTACATTTATAGATTTGCATATGTTGAACCATCCCTGCATCTCTGGGATGAAGCCCACTTGGTCATGGTGGATTATTTTCTTAATATGCACCTGGATTTGGTTAGCTAGAATTTTGTTGAGAATTTTTGCATCTGTATTCATAAGGGATATTGGTCTGCAGTTTTCTTTTTTGTTGTGTCCTTTCCTGGTTTTGGGATCAGGGTTATGTTGGCTTCATAAAATGTGTTGGGGAGGATTCCATCCTTCTTGATGTTGCGGAATAATTTCTGCAGGATAGGCACCAGTTCTTCTTTGTAGATGTGGTAAAATTCGGGTGTGAAACCATCTGGTCTGGGACAACCTACAGAATAGGAGAAAATTTTCACATGCTACAAATCCGATAAAGGGCTGATAACTAGAGTCTATTTAAAACTCAGGAAAATCAGCAAGAAAAAAATCAAACAACTCTATCAAAAAGTGGGCAAAGGACATGAACAGAAACTTTTCAAAAGAAGACAGAAAAATGGCCCAAAAACATATGAAAAAATGCTCAACATCTCTAATCATCAGGGAAATGCAAATCAAAACCACAATGAGATGTCGCTTATCTCCAGTGAGACTGGCCTTTATCAAAAAGTCCCAAAACAATAAATGTTGGTGTGGATGCGGAGAGAAGGAACACTCATACACTGCTGGTGGGACTGCAGTCTTGTGCAACCTCTGTGGAAAGCAATATGGAGATACCTTAAAGAGATACAAGTAGAATTACCATTTGATCCAGCAATCCCATTACTGGGCATCTACCCAAAAGAACAAAAGACACTCTATAAAAAAAGCACGTGCACCTGAATGTTCATAGCAGTGCAATTCACAATTGCAAAGATGTGGAAGCAACCCACGTGTCCATCAATACATGAGTGGATTAACAAAATGTGATATATGTATACCATGGAGTACTATTCAGCTTTAAGAAACAATGGTGATGTAGCACCTCTTGTATTCTCCTGGAAGAGCTGGAACACATTCTACTAAGTGAAGTATCCCAAGAATGGAAAAATAAGCACTATGTCTACTCACCAGCAAATTGGTTTCACTGATCAACACAGAAGTGCACATAGAAAAATAGCATTTATTGGGTGTCAAGCAGGTGGGAGCGAGGAGGAGGGGATGGGTATAAGCATACACAACGAGTGTGATACACACCATCCGGGGGATGGACATGCTTGAAGCTCTGTCTTAGGGGTGGGGTGCAAGGGCAGCATATGTAACCTAAACATCTGTATCCCCATAATATGCTGAAATAAAAAAAAAGAAAAACAAAAGGTAAACTATTACACTACTCTCTGTTGACTATGCCACTCCATTTTCTTAAATAAACGTTTCACACACATACATACACTCACATAAACACACACTCCAAAGCAAATTTTCTTTTCTTCATTTTTCTAACATCCATACCATGTCCTCTATGAAATCTACTGTGATTACACCTACCTACCCACTCCTAAGGAACACCCTCACCTTCTGAGCCACCTCTAGAAGCTGATCTCAGTCCATTCAGTGGAACTTCACTACTGTTTACATTGTATCACACAGTGGAGTTGATGTTTTAAAGACAGTGCCTAAGGTGGAAATGATATTTGGCAATAAACAGATTCTTGAAAATCTGAAAAATCTTTTCTGAAGTTGTGAATTATTGTGCCATATTCCAGTAAATCCAACACAGTACAATTTTTCTGTGTTGTAAAAAAAGTTAGAATGCATTGTTCTATTTTAGTTGAATAATTAACACAATAGGGATCCATATTTGTGGAAAACAATAGTAAGCAAACACTTGCAGCACCATGCAAGATGCTCACCCTGGCAGAGAGAGAGGGACTGAGATAGACTGAGAAGACTGCAAACTCAAGACCCCCTCTCATTTCCCTGCAAAAGTCCCTTGAGCTTCATGGCAAGCAAAATTATCACCATTTTATCTATGGAATTTTTTTTTCTTTCTCTTTGTCCTTTTGCCCAATTCTCTTTTCTTCCTTCCCCACTCCTCTCTCATTCTGAGTCTTAAGTTCCCTCAGCTGATTCCTATGTGCAACTCTTATCTCTCCCACTAGACTTCCCTCTCCTCAAGGTCAAGCCCTGTGTCTGAGCTATTTTTTATTTTCTCAAGTGCTTAGCAAAATGCTTAACAAAGAATAGGTACTCAA
>RJWJ010045051.1:0-11908 GCA_004363605.1 Indri indri
AAAATATCTTTGTGAAGTATTCTACCTGTATGTACATTGTGCATATTGTGCTTTAAAAATATTGCACATTTTTAAAATCTTTGTAGTGCACACCACAAAAAATAATTAAGAAATTACAATGATCCTTATAATGCCCAACAAAGTTGAAGCGACAATATGGCAGCATAGGTGCTAAGGAGTGTTTAGACAGTTTAAATACATGATATCACACATTTTAATAAAGCCAGATGACAAAAATTGTGCTACTTAAATAATGTAACTGATGGCAGAATAATCTACTTTTCAAAACAAATTTCATTTGGGGGGAGCCTGAATCTACATTAATTAATTTATTATTTTTTTATTTCAGCATATTATGGGGGTACAGATGTTTAGGTTACCTATGTTGCCCTTGCCACCCCTCTCCCCCAAGTCAGAGCTTCAAGCGTGTCCATCCCCCAGATGGTGAGCATTGCACTCATTATGTATGCATATACACATCCCCTCCTCCCCACCCACCTGCCCGACACCCAATAAATGTTATTCTTATATGTGCACTTAGGTGTTGATCAGTGAAACCAATTTGCTAGTGAGTACATGTGGTGCTTATTTTTCCATTCTTGGAATACCTCACTTAGTAGAATGGGTTCCAGCTCTATCCAGGAAAATACAAGAGGTGTTATATCACCATTGTTTCTTATAGTTGGATAGTACTCCATGGTATACATATACCACGTTTTATTAATCCACTCATGTATTGATGGGCACTTGGGTTGTTTTTACACCTTTGCAATTATGAATTGTGCTGCTATAAACATTCGAGTGCAGGTGTCTTTTTTCTTTTTTTATAGAACGTCTTTTGTTCTTTTGGGTAGGTGCCCAGTAATAGGATTGCTGGATTAAATGGTAGTTCTACTTGTTTATCTTTAAGGTATCTCCATATTGCTTTCCACAGAGGTTGCACTAGTTTGCAGTCCCACCAGCAGTGTATGAGTGTTCCTATCTCCCCACAACCAAGACAACATTTATTGTTTTGGGACTTTTTGATAAAGGCCATTCTCACTGGAGATAAGTGATATTGCAGTGTGGTTTTGATTTGCATTTCTCTGATGAGAATAATCTACTTTTAAGGCAATTATTTTTATAGTTAATCTGTTAAAAATTGATGGATATTTTGCCACATACTTTGAAATATGTCAATTATTCTTTTTTTCAGAACTGAGCAGCACCAAGGAACTCACTGTGACATTCACCAGAAGCCTCTGGCTACCCAAGAGAACTGGATCAGATGCCCATAACTGATGAAGTGATTGAGATAAGGTACACCCAGTACATTACCACAAAGAACCTCACCAACAGCAGGATGATTTGAGTGGCCTTTTTCTCTAAAAAGATTCTTGGGGAGAGGCTGCTGATACAAAGGTGTCAGGCTTGCCTCTGATGCCTGAATTAGAGAATCACCATGGACACATTTGAAAGCATCATAACTCCTACAAGGAAGACATCCCTGTATATTGTCAGAATGACAAACAAGACCCTAGTGATGTAGCTCACATGGGAAAGGGAAAAGTATTTAGTGAGAATCATCAGATTTCTCTAGCTCACATTCAAAGATACTGCTGTGTAGATGATTACTACTGAAAAACAAATTGAGAGAACATAAAAAGAAGAAAACACCAAAAAATGTAATTTTTGAATTTGCTTATACCTGGCCAACCAGGAGGTGCTGGGGCTGATGTTGATGGCCTGGAGTAAGGAGAGAGGCCACTCATCACCCTGCTCATGCAGAAAAATGCTTTATGTTGAAGCCATTCTAAAAATTCAATAACTTAAACAGTTCCAGAGTTACCGCAAATATATCAATGAGGAACATCAGTATGTGGACAAGGGCCAAGTGACTGGTAGTAACATTGGTGGGCTTATGTTCATGTTCAAGATGGTGTATGAATATGTGTGAGAGAAAAAATGTTTGCTGAGATTCCAATGCCAGCTTAAAAAAATTTTTAATGGTAATATTAAGTGGAACATTTTCTCATCTTAATAGGAAAGAAACATATTTTGTATCTAAAAAACAAAAGAATAGAATTCACGTCAATGTTATTTTGTCATAGGCAAAATTATTACCACTACTATCATTTTATTTAACTCTATTACCTTTGAGTAATGCTGATTAGGTAATCCAAATATTTAAATAATCAGCCTCTCTGCATTGTTTTCTATGTTATATAATTATTATACACTTAATGCCAATTAAAACATAACCAAGCCTGTGTACATATTCCTTATCTATGTTTGTACAGTAGCTGGCATCCTTGGAAGCGTTAATATGATACTTTCCCTCATTAAAATTCAGCATATAAAAATTATTCAATAGTGCTTGTACAGATTAACTGAAGTAAATTTATTTTAATGGAAAAAGAATCACCAAATCTAACAAATGGAAACTAAGAATTACATTCATTTCATCTTTTTTGGGTTTTTAAACATTCTGACTTATTGCCTACAGGTTATTTCCTATATGTAGATACAATAGGGTCTTGCCAACAGTTTAAGAATATTTCATTAATTCTAACAGAAAGGAAAAAGAATTTTATTCATATTAAGATGGTTTTTTTAAAGAAAGCTTTTTGTAAGATGTGACAACATTCCTGAGTTAGTTCCCTCTTTCTGTTATAACAAGTTATTACAAACTTAGAAGTGTAAAACAACATGTACTTATTACAATGCATTTCTGGAGTTCAAAAGGCGACAATGGGTCTTATTAGGCTAAATTGAGTTGTCAGCAGGGTGAGGTTTACCTCCACTGGCTCTAGATGAGAATCTGTATTCTTGTTTGTTTTTTTCTCAAGCTTCCAGAGGCCACCTGAAGTTTATGGCTCCTGCCTGCCTGCCATCTTTGAAGCCAGCATTGGCTGGCCACATTGTTCTCACATTGCACGATTCTGACACTGAGTCCCTTGCCTCATAATTACCCATTTAAGGACCCTGGCGATTACATTGGGTCCATTTGGATAACTCAGGGTAATCTCTCTATGTTTAAGTCAGCTAATTAGCAACTTTAATTCCATCTGCAAACTTAATTCTGTTCTGTCACACAGCCTATTCACAGAAGCCAGAGATTAGGATTTAGTCATCTCTGTGGGACCATTACACTGCCAACCAAAAGTCCCTTTAACCATATTTTTTTCAATATTGTCTTGTTCTTTCCCAGCTTACTGTCTAACCTAGATAAATGTTCCATAAGCTTTCTAGACTCAGGAGGAAATCACTGACATCTATCTCTCAAATTATATGGAGAATAATTCACACAATTATCCACTTTATGACATCTAGGAAGTAGAATCAAAATAATCACATAGTGCCTCTTTCTTGAGGATTTACTACAAACAGCAAATATTATCATTAACTTTTCAAGTCATTTTCTATGGATATAAACATACATTTCCAATCCAGGTTTTAGAAAACTCATTTATATGAATCCAGATATTGGAAAATTCATACTTGTCTTTAGATTTATCTTCTGAGTTTAATGGATGTTTATATTTAAAGGTAACTTACAGCTCTGCATTTCCAAAATATAAATTTAGAAAGCAAGGCAGAAATCTGGACAGTTCTTCTTGGCTGATATTCATAAATCCATACCTGAGACAGAATGTTGCTCTTGAATATCTGTATATATATAAAATCTGAAAGGAGAATTTGCAGTTGATGAAGTGTTTGTTACTCTTTCTACCTAATATACTAAATGAATGCATTTATCTAAACTTCTAGAACCAAAAATATAATACTTCCTACAAATATATATCCATGCCCTCAGTACACTGGTGTTCTACTGACATGTTGGCCCCAAGAGAAGCACTGGAATAATATTGTTGTAAATGCATAACGGTTTCCACTTCTTAAAAATGGCATTCTAGTACCAGTAAAATAATATTTGGACAATGGCCATTAGTGTATGTATAATTATTTTGTAACAATAAGACTGATTCATGTTGTTAATATGTAGTACATATTATAAGCCATGTAACAAAAAGATAAAATTATTTAATAACAGTATATAGATAAGTATTTTATTATTTTCTTATGTCTTCTCAAGGGATATTTGGCCCACTCTCCATGAGGCATGTTTCCTCTCTGAAAACAAGTATGGCATAATTCAATGAACAAAGCAGAAGACAATCTCTGGGCCTTAATTATACCTGGGAAGTCAGACATTCACAGTAGACCTCATAAGCAGGTCATGTCCACAGAATGTTAGATGCAGTGCCCTCATGGTCTCCTTTAAGTATGGATGCATCTTCCCAGATTCTTACCAAGATAACAGAGCCTTGGAAAAAAAATTCTACATCCCTTCATAATACACACTCCCAACACAAGTTAAGTACAGAAACACTGCACCTAAATCTAATAAAAGCCTTATATGACAAATGCAAAGCTACCATCATACTAAATAGGGAAAAGTTGTGAGATTTTTTCGTGGAACACAACAAAGGTGCACATTTTCACCACTCTTATTCAACATAGTACTAAATGTGCAAGCCAGAGAAATTAGAGAACAAAATGGAAGGGATTCATAAGGGAAAGGAAAAAGTTAATCTGTCCCTGTTTTCAATTGACATAATTGTATATACAAAGAACCCTAAATATTCCACCAAAAAACCTGTTAGAACTAATAAACATGCAAAGTCAACATGAAAAAGCCAGTAGCATTTTTATATACTAATAATGAACTCTGAAAAAAATAAAAAAAACACAATCCCATATACAACAGCACAAAAAAAGATCCTTAGAAATACATTTAACCAAAAACATGAATGATCTCTACATTGAGATAATAAATTTAAGAAGACAAAATAAATGGAAAAATGTCCCTTATGGATACATAATTAATATTTTTAAAATGTCTATACCACACAATATGATCTACAGATTCAATGCAATCTCATATCAAAATAACAATGACATTCTTCACAGAATTTCTTTTCCCATTTCTACAACTTTTCCTTAGTCAGGGGTGGGAAACCTGTGGCTCCAAGACCACCATGGCCCTCCAGGTCTCCAAGTGTGTCCTTTTGATTGAATCCAAATCCTTGGATTTGTTCTGTAACATTTGGATTACAGGCCAAATCCAAGGACCTAAAAGGCCGCAATTCAAAGAAATTTTTTAAAAATCTAAAATCCATATTGCACTAAAAAGAGCCTGAATGACTAAGCAATTGAAGAAAAAGAAGAAAATGGAAGGCATCACACTATCTGACTGTAAGATATATCACAAAGCTGTAGTAACCAAAACAGTATAATACTAGTACAAAAACTGACACATGGGCCAATGTAGCAAAATAGAGAACTCAAAAAATAAATCCACACATTAACTGATTTTAGGCAAAGTTGACAAGGACAAACAATAAAGAAAGAACAATCTCTTCCATAAGTGGTGCTGGTACAATAGAGTATCCACTTATAGAACAATGGAATGAGATCCTCATCTAACACCACATGTAAAAAATCAACTCAAAATTGATTAAAGACTTAAATGTAAGACCTGAAACTTTGAAATTAATACAAGAAAACATAGGAAAGCCCCATGACATTGGTATGGACTATGATTTTGGGATTTACCCTCAAAATCTCAGGCGATGCAAGAAAAATAGACAAATATGATTACTTCAAATTAAAAGCTTCTACACATCACCTGGTACAATCAATGGAATGATGAAGCAACATATTAATGACAGAAAATACTTACAAATTATACATCTGATGGGTTAATGGCCAAAATATATAAGGAACTCAAACAACTATATAACAAAAAAGCAATATCTATTAAAAATAGACAAAATTCCACAAAGAAACTATTAGAATGATAACAAAAATCCTATAAAGTTTTAGGATACAAAATCAACATAAACATGAATAACATTTCTATATTTCAACAGTAATTAATCTGAAAAAGAAATTAAAAATCCCATTTACTATAGCTACAAATAAAATACCTAGAAATAAACTTAAACCAAAGAAGTTAAAGATCTTTACAATGAAAATTACAAAACATTAACAAAAGAAATTGAAAAGGACACAAAAAAGAAAAGATATTTCATGCTCATGGATTGAAAAATCGATAGTGTTAAAATATTCCTATGACCCAAAGCAATGTCCACATTCAATGCAATCTCCATAAAAATATCAATGACATTCTTCACAGAAATAGAAAAAACAATCCAAAAATTTGTATGGCACCAAAAGAGACCTAGAATGGACAAAGCCACCCTGGGGGTTGGGGGTGGGGGAACTGGAGGAATCACCTTACCTGACTTCAAATTATACTACAGAGCTGTAGTAACCAAAAGAGCATAGTACAGGCATAAAAACAAACACATAGACCAATAGAACAAAATAGAAAACCCAGAAATAAATCTATTCATCTATAGTGAATTTACCTTCAACAAAGGTGCCAAGAACCTACTGTAAGTAAAGGTCAGTCTCTTCAAAAAATGGTGCTGGGAAAACTGAATATCTGTATGTAGAAGAATGAAACTAGGCCCTTATCTCTCTCTATATATAGAAATCAAATAAAAATTGATTAAAGACTTAAATGTAAGACCTGAAACTATGGAACTACTTAAAGAAATCTTTGGGGAAGTGCTTCATGACTTTGGTGTGGGCAAGGGCTTCTTGAGTAATATCCCCAAAGTACAGGCAACCAAGGCAAAATTGGACAAATGGGATCCCATCAAGTTAAAAAGCTTCTGTGCAGCAAAGGAAACAATAAACAAAGTGAAGAGTAAACCCACAGAATGAGAGAAGATATTTGCAAAATATCCATCTGATAAGGGATTAATAACTAGAATATGCAAGAAACTCTAACAACTCAGTAGAAAAAAATTAAATAATTCAATTAAAAATGAGCAAGATGTCTGGATAGACATTTCTCAAAAGAAGACATACAAATGTCCTACAGGTATATGAAAAAAATATTTGACATCATTAGTCATCAGAGAAATGTAAATAAAAACTACAATGAGATACCATCTCACCCCAGTTAAAATGGCTTTTGTCAAAAAGACAGGCAATAATAAATGTTAGAGAAGATATGGAGAAAGGAAAACTCTTGCATGCTGTTGCTGGGATTGTAAGTTACTACAATCACTATGCAGAAGAGTATGGAGGTTCCTCAGAAAACTAAAAAATAGCAATCCCCTTGCTAGTCATATATCTAAAAAGGGGGATTTCAGTGTATCAAAAAGACACCTGCACTCCCATGTTTATTGTGACAATATTCACAATACCCAAGATATGGAATCAACCTAAGTGTTCATTAATGTATGAATGGATAAATAAACTTTGGTACAAATACACAATGGAATATTATATAGCCACAAAAAGAATAAAATCCTGCTACTTACAACAACATGGATGGAACTAGAGAACATTATGTTAAATTAAATAAGCCAAGCACAGAAAGGCAAAACTCACATGTTCTCACTCATATGTGGGAGCTACATTTTAAAAACAATTGATTTCAGGGAGACAGAAAGTAGCATGATGGTGACTAGAGGCTGGGAAGTGTAGCGGGAAGAAGGGATAAATTGAGGATAGTTAATGGGTGAAAAAATGTAGTTAGAATGAACAACATTTGATACCACAATGAAGTGACTATAATCAATAATAAGTTAGGGTATACTTTAAAATAACTAGAAGAGTGGAATTAGAATGTTTCTAGTATAAAGAAATGATAAATGCCTGAAGTGATGGATACCCCAATTACCCTGATTTGATTAATTCACACTGTATTCCTGTATCAAATTATCACATCAAACCTAAAGACATACAACTATTATTTACCCTCAATAAGTAAAACTAAAAACAAAATAGAATTAAATAGACATTTGTCAAAAGAACACCTACAAATGGCCAGCACATATATGAAAAAATGCTCAAGGTCAGTAATCATCAGGGAAAGACAAATTGAATCTACTCTGAGATCTCAATTCACTCCTGCTAGAATGACTACTATTTAAAAAAAATAGGGTATAACAAGTATTGGCAAATATGTGGAAAGAAGGGGAATGCTTGTTTATGTGAATGTAAATCAGTACACTATGAAAAATAGTATAAAGATTTAAGAATTAAAAATAGAACTACCATATGATAACAATCACACTATTGAATATATATGTGCCCCCAAAATGAAATCAGTATGTTTAGGAGACATCTTTACTTCAATGTTTATTGTGGCACTATTCACGACAGCCAAGATATGCTATCAAACTATGTGTCTGTCATTGAAAGATGAATAAAAAAATGGGATATGTGTACATAATAAAATACTATTCATTCATAAAAGAGGAAAATCCTGTCATTTTAAATCACATGGGTGAACCTGGAGAACATATTAATGGAAATAAGCCAGACACAGAAAGACATGTACATCATAATTTGACTCATATGTGTAATCCAATTTGACCTCATTGAAATAGAATGTAAAATAGTGGCACCAGAGGCTATGGTTTTTTAGAAAAGAGTGGGCTTGGGGGGGATGTCTTTCAAAGGATACATGCTTTCAGCTAGATAGAAAGAATAAATTCAAGAGATCTATTGTACAGTATGCTGATTATAGTTAACGATGATATACTGGATTTTTGAAATATGCTAATACAGTCAATCTTAAGTGTTCTTCACTACAAAGGTTTTACCTATGTGAAGTAAAGCATTTATTAATTAGCTAGAATTAAGTGTTATACAATGTATGTATACTTCAAAAGATCATATTTTATGTAATAAATACATCTGTTAATGTCAATTTAAAAAATAAATCAATAAAAATCATTGAAGTATAACAGTGTTCCAAATACTGAGCCCGAGTCTTTGTCATAAGCTTAGCTGAACAGTATCAAAAATATATAGTTTTAGTGCTGTTTTTGTCATTCCATTTGCCGGTCACAGGCAAGCGAACTCTGATTATTTACTAGCACATTCAGGATCCAGTATAGATGTATAATTATTTTGTTATATGTTACAATGTAACAATAATGGAAATGAAGTTCACAGTAAATGTAATGTTCTGGAACCCTCCCAAAACCATAACTTTCCCTTGGTCTGTGGAAAAATTGTCTTCATGAAAAAGGTCCTTTGTGCCAAAAAGTGTGGGGAGCGCTGCAGTAAAAGAACATGGGAATAGCCCTTATACTTTAAAGCTTTTATTTTAAGCTCAGGACACCTGGAGTTCCTGGTGCTGATGGTTATGATATGGAAGATGCTAAAGAGCTATGTGGTGCTTACCATTATAACTCTGGCCACTGAGAACACAGAAAACAAGACTGCATCCAAAATCACTGATAAAAATTTTAATCAAAAACGTGTCATGATCCCTGAGATTCCTCTATAGAGAATGACCAAAACGTTGGCCATAGTTAGAGACTAAGGCTGAAAACTGTGGACTGTGCACTGCACCCACTGAAATAAAGAAGGTAAAATAAATTCTCTAAGATTGCAATATTAATCAAAAAAAGAAAGATTATTCCAAATTTTAAATCCACAGAGATTATTCTATTATTTTCTAACACTAAAAATACACACTCATAAACATATTCTATGTGGAAGCATATGTTGTACTATAAGTATTTCATGAAAATTAAATTCAAAATTCTGGACTTACCATAAACTCTCTTTCCAAATTCTGGTGTGTTTCTTTATATAGTGCTTACCATACACATCATCCTGTTATTAATGCTTTAATCATTTTAATTCTTTTCATATTTATGACACTATGTGTTAGAATCTAATAACATTTTCCTTTACAAAGACAAATGATGCTGACTGCCTGATTTAATCCTATGGCAGTTAGAATTATTTATTTTTGTTTGTATTTTTTTTGGTTTTTTTTGAGACAGAGTCTCACTCTGTTGCCCAGGCTAGAGTGTCGTGGCATCAGCCTAGCTCACAGCAACCTCAGACTCCTGGGCTCGAGCGATCCTACTGCCTGAGCCTCCCGAGTAGCTGGGACTACAGGCATGTGCCACCATGCCCAGATAATTTTATGTATATATATTTTTAGTTGTCCAGCTAATTTCTTTCTATTTTTTTAGTAGAGACGGGGTCTCGCTCTTGCTGAGGCTGGTCTCGAACTCCTGAGCTCAAACAATCTGCCCGCCTTGGCCTCCCAGAGTGCTAGGATTACAGGCGTGAGCCACCCTACACCCGGCCTATTTTTGTTTGTATTTTAAGGCTTTTACTTTAAGTTTAGGACACTGAATCCCTCTAATCTCAATTAAATAATCAGAATGCTGCATTTATAACCTATAAATGGCCTCAAACTCTTTAGTTCAAAATAATTCTTTACCAAGTTAAAAATGTCTAAATTTCTCACCAGAACTTTTAAAGTATTGTGTGAAATGGCATGCAGTTGGCAGAATAGTAAGAAAGTTGTAACCATAACACAGGCAAAAAGAAGAATGGTTGTGATACATTTGTGGCTGGGAATGAAGATAAAGAGATAGCAAAAGACTAGACATAATTATGAAATGAAAGAAACAGATTTTTCTCTTTATACATTCAGAGAATTTTTTGTTGTGGAGATGTCCCCTCTCCACATGCAGAATCAATACCATTTCTTCACCCTGGATATTTTCAATCTATTACCTGGAGATACAAATTCACTCCCCTAGGTATATTCACTGCTAATTATAAAGCATCTCTTACACACCTAGCATTGTCCTACGCTTGTTCCCTCTACTGCAATTTCAAAACATCCTCATGATTTAAGAAACCTTCCCAGTGATTACTTGAACAAATTGACCTAATAAAGTCAATAAACTCAATTATGTCAATGATAAAAAGTGAAAGAAACAATAATCAAAAAAAGTAGCTTCAATAGGATTTCCCAATCTGTAAGGAAAAAATAGAATGTATTAAGTAAATAAAATGTAAGTTAATGCACCGTGGAATTACTCACATCCCAAGATTATTTTATGAACACCATTAAATTTTATAAAAATCATCATTACAATCCTTGAGCATGTCATATAAATAATACTTCATGAACTTTGAAATAAGAAAAATATATATCAGTTCTAGTATAACAAGCAAGTAAAAACAGAGGGTTTGCATGGGGAGGTTCTGAACCAGAAGCCTTAAGATTTTATAGAAATTAATTCAATGTAAAACAAAAAAATAGATTTCTTTCTAGAATCTTCAAGGTTTCTAGTTTACTAGCAAATTATTAATGCTTTCGAAATTAGAGCTTTTTCCCCAATATTTTTTCTTTTCTGTTCAGAATAGGTATATATCTGTTTTGTAATTCTATTATACCTAAAGTTCATCTTTAGAGTGATATATTTGAATATTTATTTCCATGTAAATAAAAAATGTGTCTGTATAGCACAAGCCATAGAGGTTGCATGTTCAAAGAAAAAGGTAGGTTGAAATGTCATAAATAATCACTCAGCATTGAGAAATGTATGGCTTTTTATTATATTGAACAATCTTTATTATAATCATTATAGTAACAATGTAATTACAAAAATAAGGAAAAATATAATGTATGAAAACATTATTCTTCAAATTATTTGAAATTAAAAACCACTGGGAAAATGGATCAAAAGAGATGTCATTTTATCAGATTTGTAGCATGCAAAAATTTTCTCCCATTCTGTAGGTTGTCTGTTTGCTCTTGTGACAATTTCCTTGGCTGTGCAGAAGCTTTTTAATTTGATCAGGTCCCATTTATTTAGAAATCTACTTAGAACTCAGGAAAATTAGCAAGAAAAAATCAAACAACCCTATCAAAAAGTGGGCAAAGGACATGAACAGAAACTTTTCAAAAGAAGACAGAATAATGGCCAAAAAACATATGAAAAAATGCTCAACATCTCTAATCATCAGGGAAATGCAAATCAAAACCACAATGAGATATCACTTCTCTCCAGTGAGA